>OZ018394.1:2865329-2972766 GCA_963969525.1 Ontholestes murinus | reverse complement strand
ATTCCAGCAATTAATTGAGTTCCTGATTGATCAAGATGTACTATCAAACCGCCAATACGGTTTCCGGGGAGGAAGGTCAACGACCGACGCAATCGTAGCCTTTACGGAAGAGATCTATGAGGGTTATGAAACGGGTGCTTGCTCAGTATCGACTTTCATGGACTTAACCAAGGCATTCGATTGCGTCTCTCATGAGGTCCTTCTGCGGAAACTATATTGCTATAATTTGTTACCATGTGCGTGTCGTATGTTGAATTCTTATCTTAACAATCGGTCACAGAGAGTTAAATTTAAAGATTGTATGTCAAGCGAACAGAATCTCTACCACGGGGTACCTCAAGGTTCGATTCTTGGTCCCCTACTTTTTTTAATATACATTAACGATTTGCCTGCTCAACGTCTTAATTGCTCACTGATCTTATTTGCTGACGACACGACTGTGAAAAACACATCCGCAAATCGGATAAACGCATTGTGTGAAAATCAGTCTTCAGTTCTTGGAGTTACTGAATGGTTTAATGCTAATAGATTAGTAGTAAATCCAGATAAGTCAAAAACTGTAATGTTTACATTGCAGAAAAATGCTGAAATAAGTTCTGCAAAATTTCTTGGAGTCCATCTTGACACGAAATTAACTTGGAAAACTCATGAAAGTGAATTGTCAAAAAAACTTTGTAGTAACATATATCTATTAAGCATGCTCAAAACCTCGCTCCCTGATTTTTGCTTGAAATCGGCTTACTTCGCACTAATTGAGAGTCATTTATCATACGCTATTCTGGCATGGGGCCATTCCAGTATAATCACTAGATTATTTTCTTTACAGCGCAGAGCTATTAGAATTATGGATAACGTTTCATATAGAGAAGACTGCAAAAACTCTTTTATTAAACTGAGGATACTTACACTACCATGTCTTCATATTTTAGAATGCCTGTGTTATGTTCACAAACATCTTGAAGAATATAAAATACAAAATCAATTACATGACCATAACACTAGATCAGCAACTCAGATTTGTCCTTCTTACACACGTTTATCTAAAACAAGGAATGGTATTGACTACTATGGTCCTATAATATACAATACAATCCCCGAAAATGTGAAGTCTCTGCCAATCACAAAATTTAGAACGACTATTAAAGCATATTTATGCCATAAAGCTTTCTACCAAATTTCTGAATGTCTATCAAGTGGCCTTGCAGATATTGTGATGTAATTTTAATTTGTTAAAATGTACCGTATGTTTATTTTATATATTCAAATCTTTTATATTACGATATTTTAAATTTCTTTGCTATTTAATCTTTTATTGTGAAGTTGCGTACGCTGTTTTTATATGTTTTTAATTATTTATTGAATATTTTATCTTTTATATACTTTTAATATGTCATTTTTACTAAGATTTTATTTATAGTTTTTACATTTAACATGTTTAATATGTATTTTATAATGTGTTGTGATCTTATTACTGAACTTTTACTTTTACAATTATTTTATATTATTTTATTACATGATCACTTATTTTATATAATTTAAACTATATGGATTTTCAGCTTGATTTTTTATATTCATATTACCTGATTTAATTTATTTAAAAATTAGTTAGTGCATATACGAAATTTAATTTTAATGCGGTTATACTCATATTGTTAATTTATTGCGGTAAGATGTTCCTTAGAATACTCATATATTTTTGACTTATGTAAACCTTTAGGTAATAACATGAATAAATTTACTTTACTTTACTTTATATATATATATATATATATATATATATATATATATATATATATATATATATAATATATATGAATGTGTGAAGTTTGTTTTTAGAAAAAGGAGTAAATTTGATTCATTTGTGCAAATGCACTCTTATTCTACAAGAACCAAATTTAATTTAAGTTACCCGATTCATAAAAAGAATGTATATGAAAAAGGACCATTTTACAGTTGCATAAAATTGTTTAATAACTTACCTCAAAATATAAAGATGATACAAAATCAGAAAGCACTCTTTAAATGTATCTGGAAATATCAATGCGACATGGAACCTTATAATACAAGAATAATTTAACTTTTGTCTGGTAGCGTAGAGTATTATTAGTATATGTACTATATAACGAAAGTAAGTATTATATTTTTTGTCTATATATTTAAATTCGACTTGTTTCACAGACTATTGTACTCTGCTGAAATAAATTATTTACTAACTTACTTACTTACTACAATCAGTAGAACATACTCGAAGGATTTTAGTATAAAAAATAAATAGAAGAAAATTTTTATTTAGTAGAAACTACTTAAGGTTCTTAATAATTCAGTAAATTTCAGTAGAAACCTCGTGTATGATTTACTGATTGGAGGGTGGGATAGAGGCCACCCGCCCACCCTACATATACACATAAACTATAAACTAAACTACTTGTTCATTCCAGAGCATTTATAACAACCCTGCTGTAGTTTAAAGAATTATAAAAAAATGTTAGTGTTAAAAGTAATGTAAGATATTTAAAGGTGAATGGGTGTCCTAAATCCTACCGTTCAAAATATAAAACAAACATAATTTTTTAAACGATTTATGAGTATATTTCTAATTTATTAAGTGAGAAATTAAGTTTTGTGAAGTGAATAACAACGTTTTTTTAACACACTTTAAAATGAAATATTTATTTTCCCAGTAGCTTCAAGGAAAGGTTATTCCGCGTTATACTTTTTATGCCACATGAAGTTTGTTTTATTTATTTACGCAGAAATATATTCCCAGAAGGATTTCACGCAAATAAACACAACATGCACATTTACGTTTCTATGAAAGTACAGTCTTTTATTATTATTTCCACTTAAAGTAATATTTCATGAAGTTGTGCTGAATAAAATTTATATAAATAAAATTTATACAATTTAACAATTAATGGAGTATTATTTTAGTACTAGCACACTTAAGGAAATTAATTCGTCTTTATAATCTTATTTATTTAACATAATGCTTATAATAGTGGTGTAGAGTATTATCCTAATAAGATGGAGTTGGATAAACTGAGCGAGTTTTAAGTGCAGTCACTAACTTTGTCATTATAAATTGCAGATCACGAATATTGGTACGAGCAGGCGAGGATCGCGCTGCGGAAGCGGCTGCAATATGCCACGGACCGCAGGCCGCACGCCAAGAACGTCATCCTCTTCGTGGGCGACGGGATGGGGGTGGCCACGGCCACAGCCGCCAGGATCCTCAGGGGGCAGCGGCTGGGGAAGCGGGGCGAGGACCACGAGCTCGCCTGGGACACGTTCCCGGCCGTCGCTCTGGCCAAGGTATTCACTTATTCCCTCTTGCATGCATAACTGCTCGTGCCGGTTGCGCAAATTAAATTACGTACCTCATTAATAAACTATTTGCTGCTGCTGCACGGTGGACGAGCTGAACGCAATATTGCGAAACGAAATTGTCTCGCGTTACTTCCAGACGACGCACCTAATTTATTTCTTTTTCAATAGTAAATGCCAACGATTCTTCTGGGCTAATGATGTCGGGTATTTATATTATTTTGCTCTTCCTCGCAATTGTATAAAGATGAATTTTCATGTAATTTAACATTCTATTACATAGAGTTAATAAGCATTTCTTGCCGTATATTTAAATGATCAATTATTTTTCTTATATCATAAAATATTAGTAATATAAAGAGATACAATCTGAAAACCCTATATTTAATCAACCAAATCATTATTATTTACTGCACCATATTTTACAATGTTTTAAAGAAGGGATTTGTTCCTGATAGTAAATCCTCTGTACTTTTTAATAACAATGGAACCCATGTAAAGATAAACAAAAATATAGTTAAGAATATGATGAATTAGTTTTTCACTTAACCCGTGGTCAAACATTTTTGTGTTATAATTCAACAATCAAATTAAATTTATAGTTAAGAGTGTTGAAATTCTAAGTATTTAAATAAAATATTTTCTTTGTTAATACCATACTAATATATTGTCATATCAACAAAGAAAATTGTTTTATTTAAACATTTATCGTTGTAAATTTAGGAGATGCTTTTTCTTAATCATAGATAAGATTACATCCTAAATTTATATGTACATAAATCATCTGCTTTAACAACAAACTAACCCCAATCGCAAATGCAATAATTCTATGATAATATCCTCGTAACCACTCACAAAACCCTCATAATTAGTAGGATTCTCGACGAAATCAATTTATGTAGAACCTCTCCATCTATCTCTGGAGGTAAAAACAAGTTAAATACGTAATTTTAATTAGAGTGCACTTCTCTGCGGCCATCTGCAGACGGCACTCTCGTCCCCATCGAGTTTACAAGACCAGCTGTGCCGGAGCACGTAAATTTCGACTTACAAATCAAGGAGGACTCGTTACTTATTTACAGCCGCTCCGACAGGGATGAGAACCGAGCAACAAAAAAAAACAAAGTTGGTAACGTGAAACTTTAAATAGCACCAAAAAAATCGCCTTGCTTATAAGAAAACTTCAAACGATCCAATCATACAAATTTAATTCGGTCTGAACGTTGTCTGCAAGAAAATTAATAATACAGCCATACCATAAATTGGACAGGTTTTTACGTTGAGAAAGAAAACAAACTGTTTTACATTTATTTCGTTTGATCTACTGTTAAACCATTTGAAGTAATGAAATCAGCAATTTTAACTAACCTTAATTACCAAGTACTGCATTAAATATTACGAACGTTTATATTAAAAATTATAGTAATAAAAAACAGAAATACGAATTTTTGACTTTCACCACAGTTTAATTAATTTCATTTAATTATAAATATTTATACAAATCATGTAATTAATTTTAAACTTAATGTAGTTTTAATTCGAAAAATCAGATTATTTTCAATACTTTATATCACTGACAAATTTTGTTAATAATCTATCTGCCATAATCTTTAAATAAAACGGTATTAAATATGTTGTAAAAAAGTCATCATTATTAAAAATTAATTATCCAAACAATAAAACAATAGACTCCATCCGAATTTTATTAAATACTATTAAAAGCTTTAAACATATTATCCCCATCGATAAAACACGTAAACATTCTTTACAATGCAGTAATCCAACTCTAACGCGATAGTTATTATCACAGTAGCATCATTCTGTAAGCCCATTGTTTCTGATTCGATCGTATTTCTCCGCGATGCCTCTGGCAAAATACAATATCCACAATCCGCTTTTATTTCAACCTCAAACTCATAATAATTTTTATATTTGCCACTAAGTTGAAAACTTTTTATAAACGTAGATTTTACAACCGATAAAATTCGTTTCCATCAAGTTATTACCCTAAAATAACTTATTAAAATCCGAACTTATATATTTTTTCTTAATGGCTCGATCATACCTAACGGATTTTAATAACGTCCGCAGTAATTTCGAGGCGACGTGAAAAGGGGGAAATTTTGCGAATAGAGAAAGAATGAAGCAGAAAAGAAAAGAAATAGAGCGAGCTCTAGGAGGAATTACTTTGCGCGCAAAATCAATATCCGATCCAATTAAAACTGAATTTGGTGCAGCCAGGAAAATGAGGGCGCGCAAGTTTTCAAAACGGTTTTCGAACTTTTTACGAGCCTTTCCTTTCGTTTCGTTCTTGTTTTGGCAATTTTATGGGAGAAATTCAGCGCGGCGCTTCCGACATAAAAATTCAATTTTATTCCTCCGCCAAACGGATCTCTAATGGATTACGACAATTTCATCAAATTCACTTTTGGACGTGGTTTGTTGTTTAATTGCACATTTTGATGGCCACCTTTTACGGCGGCGTTCTGCTTCTATAATAGATTTTACAGAGTTTTATTACACTGTTTTTGAGAACATATTACTTTTGATATCAATTATTTATGCCTTCAATAAAGTTTTTAATACCTTTTATTTCTACGTTAAAATTTTAGTTTCTACGTTGTAATCATAATAATGTTGGTAAAAATAAAAATATGGAACACAACAAGTGATTTTCTTCATCAAACTCATAATAATGTTTCTTTGCACTCTTTAGTTGCTAGTTGGTAACTGTCATTTGACAGAAGTTAATCAGTTAATAGTTGACAATTTTTCACTTCTCTATTATAGTGTCTCACGTGTTATTTGCCTTCTTAATACTCTTCATTTATTAATTTAATATTATCTGATGTAAAAGGTTAAATATGAGTTGACTTTTGACGTTAAAACCAATGACGATTGGTAGTTGCATATTGGCAACGGGCAGTTTATAGTTGATAGCTGTTAGTTAACGTGGCTTTAATTAATTTATAGTGAAATTAATTTTGATGATAATTGTTAAGAGTTTAGAAACTACTGGTTACCATTTAAAATTAACAGTTAAGGGTTAGCGTTAATTGCTAAGACAGTTTATTTGTGTTATTTTTAGTCAATAATTATTAATTGCTCAATTATCAGTGTACAGTTATCAATTAATAGTTTGTAGTAAGAATTTAATACGCATGCTAATATTTGTCAATTTCTAATTGAGAACTATTAGTTATACAATAATAATAAATAAGACAATAGATATAACAATGACAGATATCGGATGACAAATAACAAATGATAAATGACAGATGATATATGACCCATAACATATGACAGGTGACAGCTAGTAGGTGACAAATAACAGATGATAAATGGCAGATAACAGATGGCAGAAGACAAATGATAGATAACAGATGACAGATAGTAGATAATACATGACAGATGATAGATGAGAAATGGCAGATGATACATAACAAATGACAGATGATAGTTCAAAATGGCAGATGACACTTGACAGATAATATTTTTTATTAATATTGTATGAAAGTAAAATATAAATGATACAGCATATTGAAATTAAGGCAATACATTTTGATAACAAATTGAAGGGCTGGAATTCACCTTATAAAATACATACTCATCCACTCTAACGTAGACAACTTATTTATTTATTTATTTATTAACGAGTAATACCATTGTACAGTGTTTACATAAAGTAAAAATATAATAAAAATACATAAACTTCAATGGTTCATATAATATAGAAAATTCGCTTCTGAAACAAATTTTTATACAGGGTGTTCAATTTAAGTGAAGACATTGAACTATCTCGAAAACTAGACATCGAATAAAAAAAAAGGGGACAAATATAACAGATGATAAATGATAATAGTAAATTGACAAATGACGTCTGTTAATTAACAGTTGATAATTGTTAGGTTATATTTGACAATTGACAGTTAACTTACTACCATAATTGTGTCTTGATTATTTATATTTGATATTTGACAATTAACACTTACCAGAAATTATTGTCATAATATCAAAATGCCTTGACTGTAAAAACTTATTATTGGTTCCGATAAATTTTGAGAAAATATAATAACAACAAAAACATATATAATTTATAGAGTGGGATCCAAGTGACAAACGACAGATGATGGCTGGCTTTTATTATTGTTTTAATACGCATTTAAAAAAGTTAAAGATTTAAAATGTATTACAAGTTATTAATAATTTCTAGAATTTGACATTTACAATTAAAATTTTACATTGAACATTGAACTTTGACATTTGCAGTTTGACATTTAACATTTAAAATTTGACATTTATCATTTGAAATTTGACATTTGACATTTGTTTTTTTGATATTTGTCATTTGAGATTTGATATTAGACATTTGAGATTTAACATTTAACATTGAAATTTGACATTTGAAATTGTCACAAATTTCTCTTTATTTTGTAAATATGATAATATAAAACATTTATATTATAATGTAGTGTGGTAATAAAAATGACAAATAGCATATGATTTTTATAATTCTAAATGGAACTGTTGATGGAAATTGATATTTTACACTTGTCATTTAATAATAATAATAATAATAATACCTTTTAACGGAAAATCCAACTTACAGAAAATAAAAAAGTTAAACAATTACAATTTGACACTTAATGTTTGACATTTAACACCTGAAATTTTGCATACAACATTTGGCATTTGATTTTCGATATTTGTATGACAATTAAAATTTGACAGTTGAAATTGTCATCTACCTGTTATATGCCCTTTGAAAATTATCATTTGACATTTGTCCTTAGCCACTAAATATTTGAAATTTGACATATTAATATTTTATATATTATTTGGTAACGCAAATAAAAAAAATACAAATGAAAATTTTTTGTTAATGCTTATTCTAAAATTTGTTTGGGAGACCATAAAAAAATATTTTAGATTGGACATTTGACAGATGACATATAAGATTTCACATTTGACATCAGACATTTTACATCTGATATTTGACATTTGAGATTTGACGTTTTACACTTGACATTTTACATTAGACATTGTAAAATATGTATGTGTTTTTGAGTTTTGTAAAGATTATATTAATAATAAAAACGCGGTTAAATTCCTTTCTTTCGAATGGAATTTAACCGCTTTTTTTATTATTAGACATTGAAAGTTTGACATTTGTCGTTTGAAGTTTGAATTTAACATTTGACATTTGACATCTGACATTTGTCATGTGACAATTGATATCTGACATTTGACATCTGAAAATTGACATCTAGCATATGATATATCACGTGACATTTGATATATGACATCTAACATTAGAAACTTGACATTGGAAATTTAATATTCGTTTCCGAGTTTTGTAATGATTATATTAATAACAAAAACGCGGTTAAATTCCTTGTTTTGTAATAGATTTTTACCGCGTTTTTATTATTAGACATTGAAAGTTTGTCATTTGTCGTTTGACGTTTGATGTTTGAATTTAACATTTGACATTGGTCATGTGGGATTTGTTATCTGATATTTGACATTAGACATCTGACATTAGACATTTGATACTTGACATTCGACATTTAACATTCGATGTTCGACATTTGACGTTGACATTTTATCCTAGATATTTGTCGTTCCTAATAGATAATTATAACGTGGCATTAGAAATTGTCATCTACCTGTCATATGTTTTTGACTTCTGTCATTTAAAATTTTTTGGTAAATAAAATTTTGTTTATTTGTCGCTTTAGATAGACAATTGAACATTTGAAATTTGTATGCATCTATTATGTGTCTTTTGACATATGTCATTTAACATTCGTCATTTGGAATTTAGAATTTGATATTTGATATATTATTCATTTAGTATTTCACACTAAAAAAATTTCAGTTGAAAATTATTTACTAAAACTTACTAGAGAAAAAAAAAACACAGACATACGTATAAGTTATTATATTTCATATTTTAGATTTGACATCTGACATTTGACATCTAACATGTCAGATCCGACATTTGATATTTAACATTTAATATTTTACATCTGACTTTTAATGCTTGACATTCAACATTTAACATTTGACGTTTACATTTTATCTTCGATATATGTCGTTTTAATAAACAATTATAACGTGACATTAGAATTTTTCTAATTTTTTCATCAGTCATGCGCTTTTTGACATATATCATTTGACATTTTTTTTTTGTAAAATTATAAAATTTTGGTTATTTGTAGCTTTTAATAGGTAATTGAACATTTTAAATTGTCATGCATCTGTCATCTGCATTTTAACATATGTCATTTGACACTAAATATTTTACATTTAGAATTTGATATTTGATACATTATTCTAGTCATTTGCTATTTCACATTAAAACATTTACAGTTAAAAATTAATTATTAAGGATTATTATAAAATTTGTTTGGGAGATCAGAAATATTTAAAAATACAGACGTACGTGTCTGAGTTATTATATTTGACATTTAACATCTGACATCTAATATTTATTGCTTGACATTCGATATTTAACATTGGCATAATTAATAGACAATTGTACATTTGAAGTTGTCATGTATCTATGTGCCTTTTAACATATGATATTTGTTTTTTGACACTAAAAATTTTAAATTTGGAATGTGATATTTTATATATTATTCTGTTAATTTGGTATTTCACATTATTTAAAAAATTATATTATTATTTATTAAAACTTTTTATAAAATTAGTTTGGGAGATCAGAAAAAAAACACAGACGTATTATATTTATTATTTTAGATTGGACATTTGACATATTATATTTGACATTTGACGTTTGATATCTAACATCTGACATCTAATATTTGATGCTTGTCTTTGACGTAACACTTAAAAATTATTTATTAAAGCTTATTATAAAATTTGAGGAGATCAGAAATATCTAAAACAGACGTACGTGTATAAGTTATTATATTTGACATTTGACGTATACCATTTCACTTTGACATTTGACATCTGACATCTGACATCTAACATTTGACGCTTTACATTCGACGTTCGACAATTGACATTAACGTTTTATCTTCGATATTTTTCGATCTTAATAGACAATTATAACGATATATTAGAAATTCCTATTTATCTGTCATGTGACATTTTTTGGAAAATACAATTTTGGTTATTTGACGCTTCTAATAGACAACTGAACCTTTGAAGTTGTCATTCATCTGTTATGTGCCTTTTGACATATGTCATTTGACATTTGTCTTTTGACACTAAATATTTGACACTTGGATTTTGATATTTTATATATTATCTAGTCACATGAAAAAAATTACAGTTGAAAATTATTTATTAAAGCATATAATAAAATAATAATAATAATAATAATGTTTATTAACGGTTTAACCTTTTTACAAAATTCTACAATCATAAATATTACAGTATATTTAGTACTTAGTAACTTAACCTAAAATAGAGTAAGGTATTAATAGATAAGAAAAAAGCACAGACGAACGTATAAGTTATTATATTTAATATTTTAGATTGTATATTTGATATTTATATATGACATTTGACATCTGACAATTGACATCTGACAATTGATATCTGACATTTGACATCTGACAATTGACATCTAACATTTAATATCTAACATTTGACGTATGACATTTGACATCTGACATTTAACATTTGATATTTGACATGTGACATTTAACATCTGTGTTAAGCGATGTATATTATTTTATAATTTATTTTTAGTTTAATGTTATAGAATATTATCTTTAAGTTGTAGATTAAGCCAATCTTTGTATTTTCTCTGTAATTGGGCTCCATGCCTGTTGAGAATAAATAAATAAATAAATAAATAAACATTTGATGTCTAACATTCGACGTTCCACATTTGACATTGTCATATCATCTTCGATAATTGACGTTCTAAATAGACAAATAAAACTTGATATTAGAAATTGTCATCTATCTGCAATATGCCATTTAACGTCTATTATTTGACATTTTTTGGAAAATATAATTTTGGTTATCTGTTATTTTTAGTAGATAATTTAACATACATCTGTCTTGTGACTTTTGACATATGTCATTTGACAAAAAATATTTGACATTTGATATATTATTCTAGTCATTTGCTATTGCACATTAAAATATTTACAGTTTATTAAATCTTATTCACATTTCACATTTGACAACTGACATTTGACATTGACATCTAACATTTTATGTTTGACATTCGACATTTAACATTCGACATTTGACATTGACATTTTATCTTTGATATTTTTTGATCTTAATAGACAATTATAACGTGATATTATAAATTGTCATCTATTTGTCATGTGCCTTTTGACATCTGCCATTTGTCATTTTTTGGAAAATATAATTTTGGTTATCTGCCGCTTTTAACAGACAATTGAACATTTGAAATTGTCATGCATCTGTCATGTATGTGCCTTTCCTACGAATGTCATTTGACATTTGTCTTTTGACACTAAAAATTTAACAGTTGGAATTTGATATTTTATTCCAATCATTTGGTATTTCACATAAAAAATTTACAGTTGAAAATTATTTATTAAAACTTATTATAAAATTAGTTTGGGAGATCAGAAAAAAACACAGGCGTGTTATATTTAATATTTTAGATTGGACATTTGACATACGATATTTGACATTTGACATTTGATATCTAACATCGGACATCTAACATTTGATGCTTGACTTTGACATTCAACATTTGACGTTCGAAATTTAATATTGATATTTTATCTTCGATATTTGTCGATCTTAATAAAGAATTATAACGTGATATTAGAAATTGTCATCTTTCTTTCATGTGACTTTTGACATCTGTAATTTGACATTTTTTGGAAAATAAAATTTTGGTTATTTTCCGCTTTTAATAGACAACTGAACCTTTGAAATTGTCATGCGTCTGTTCTGTGCCTTTTGACATTTGTATTTTGACACTAAATATTTGACACTTTGATTTTAATATTTCATATATATATTTTAGTCACATTAAAAAATTTAAAGTTGAAAATTATTGATAAAATAGAACAAGAAAAAAACACAGACGTACGTATAAGTTATTATATTTAATATTTTTGATTGGATATGGATTGACATTTATATATGACATTTAACATCTGCATCTGACAACTAATATCTGACATTTGATATCTGACAATTCTTCTCGAACATTTGACAAAAGATATTTGACGTATGACATTTGATATATGACATCTAACATTTGAAACTTAACATTGGAAAGTTAACATTCGTCCTTCGATATTTGTCGTTCTTAATAGACAAATAAAGTTTGATATTAGATACATAATTTTAGTTTTTTTGTCATTTTTGGTAGACAATTAAACAATTGAAATTTTCATACATCTGTCATGTGTCTTTTGACATATGTCATTGAACACAAAATATTTGATATATTATCCTAGTGATTTGCTATTGCACAATAAAACATTTACAGTTAAAATTGTTTTTTAAAGCTTATCCACATAATACATTTGTCATTTGACATCTGACATTTGACATTTAACATCTAACATTTGATGCTTGACATTCGACATTTAACATTCGACATTTTATCTTCGATATTTGTTGATCTTAATAAACAATTATAGCGTGATATTAGAAATTGTGGTCTATATACATCTGACAATTGATATCTGACATTTGACATCTAACATTTTATATTTAACATTTGACATATGACATTTAACGTATGATATTTGATATATGATATCTAACATTTCAAACTTTTTAAAAATTGAAAAATTCGTCTTTCGACATTTGAAATTGACATTGACATATTACCTTCGATAATTGTCATTCTTAATAGACAAATAAAACTTGATATTAGAAATTACCATTTATCTGCAATATGCCATTTGACATTTTTCGGAAAATATAATTTTGATTTTTTATCTTTTTTTGTAGACAATTGACATTTGAAATTCTCATACATCTGTCATGTGTCTTTTGACATATGTCATTGGACACAAAATATTTGACATTTCATATTTGGTATATTATTCTTGTCATTTGCTATTGCACACTTACATTTGACATTTGATATTTGACATCTAACATTTAACATTTGATGCCTAACATTCGACGTTCGACATTGTCAGTTTATCTTCGATAATTGTCGTTCTTAATAGGCAAATAAAACTTGATATTAGAAATTGTCTTCTATCTGCATTATGCTATTTGTCATTTGACATTTTTTGGAAAATACAATTTTGGTTAGTTGTCATTTTTAGTAGATAATTTAACATAGATCTGTCTTGTGCCTTTTGACATATGTCATTTGACACAAAATATTTGACATTTGTAATTTGATATATTATTCTAGCCATTTGACATTGTACATTAAAACATTTACACTTAAAAATTATTTATTAAATCTTATTCATATTTCACATTTGACATCTGACATCTAACATTTTATGTGTGACATTCGACATTTAACATTCGATGTTCGACATTCGGCACTGACATCTTATCTTCGATATGTTTCGATCTTAATAGACAATTATTACGTGATATTATAAATTATCATCTATTTATCATGTGCCTCTTAACGGCTCTCATTTGACATTATTTGTAAAATATAATTTTGGTTATTTGTCGTCTCTAATAGACAATTTAATATTTGAAATTGACATGCATCTATCATGTGCCTTTTGGCATATGTTATTTGACACCAAATATTTGACTTTTGTAATTTGATATATTATTATTGTATTTCACAATAAAAAATTTACAGTTAAAAATTATTTATCAAAGCCAATTATAAAATTTGTTTACGGAATCAGAAAAATATAAAACACAGACGTACGTGTATAAGTTATTATATTTGACATTTGGCACTTGACATTTAACTTTTGATGCTTGAAATTCGACATTTAACATTCGACGTTCGGCACTTGACATTGAGATTTTATCTTTGATATTTGTCAATTACAACGTGATATTATAAATTGTTGGTTGATAACTATCATTTGACACAGGTTAAGTCTATTGTTAATAGTTGCCTATTCCCTATATTTTTGAATACAACATTTGGCATTTGATTTTCGACAGCTTTCGTTTTTAATATAAATTAAAGTTTAATTTTTGATTTTGTTATCTATCTTTTGTATGTACTTTCATAAACATAATTTGACATTTGTCACCAAATATTTGACATTTGGATTTTAATATTTGACATATGACAATTGATCTCTAACATTTGACATAAGACATTTGACGTATGACGTTTGATATATGACATCTAACATTTGAAACTTGACATTGGAAAGTTAACATTCGTCGTTCGATATTTGACATTGTTATTTTACCTTCGATAATTGTCGTTTTTAATAGACAGATAAAGTTTGATATTAGATATATAATTTTGGCTTTTTGTCATTTTTGGTAGACAATTGAACATTTGAAATTGTCATACACCTGTCATGTGCCTTTGTCACTAAATATTTGACATTTGGATTTTAATATTTTATATATTATTCCAGTCATTTGGTGTTTCACACTAAAATAAATACAGTTGGAAATTATTTATTAAAGCATATTATAAAATATATTTGGGATATCAGAAAAATCACGGACGTACGTATAAGTTATTATATTTAATATTTCAGATTAGATATTTGACATTTAACATATAATATTTGACATTTGACATCTGACATCTGACATCTGACATTTGACATCTGATATTTGACATCTGACATCGAAAATTTGATGCTTGACATACGACATTTAACATTCGACGTTGATATTTCATCTTCGATATTTGTCGTTCCTTATAAACAATTATAAAGTGATATTAGAAATTGTCACCGGTCATGCGCCTTTTGACATTTCTCCTTTGACACTATTTGGAAAATATAATTTTGGTTATCTGATTTTATTAGACAATTGAATATTTGAAATTGTTACGTGTCTTTTGACATCTGTCATTTGACACTAAAAAGTTGACACATGGAATTTGATGTCTGATATATTATTGTAGACATTTGGTATTTAACATTAAAAAAATATTTATTAAAACTTATTATAAAATTTGTTTGGGAGTTCAGAAAAAAAACACGGACGTACGTATAAATTATTCAATTTGATATTTAAGATTGGACATTTTGCATTTGACTTATAATATTTTTTTGTTGACATTTGACATCTGGCATCTAATGTTTAATGCTTAAAATTCAAAATTTGACATTGACCTTTTATCTTCGTTACTTGTTGTTCTTGATAGACAATTATAATGTAATATTATAAATTGTCATTTATCCGTGCCATTTGACATTGATGACATTTGACATTTTTTTGGAAAATATAAGTTTGGTTATTTTTCGCTTTTAGTAGACAATTCAATATTTGATGTATGACAGGTTATGTGTGTCAACAGGCATATGTCATTTGAGATTAGTCATTTGACAACAAATATTGGACATTTGGAACTTGATATTTGATATATTATTCTAGTTCAGGTTAAAATAATTTTAAAATTTATTTATTAAACCTTATTATAAAATTTTTTTAGAAGATCAGAAATATATATAAAACACAGACGTACGTATTTATTATATTTGACATTTGAAATTTGTCATTTAAAATTTGACAATCGACGATTGACACTTACATTTAACATCCCGCATCTAACACTTATACATTTGGCATATAACATTTAACATTCGACGATTGACTTTTGACATATTGAATTTAACACTTGACATCTGACATTTAATATTTGATGTTTGACATTCCGTATTTTGTATTTGACATTTAACGTTGACATTTTATCTTCGATATTTGTCATTTTTAGTAGATAATTAAATATTTGAAATTGTCATGTTTCTTTAGACATCCGTCATTTGATATTTAAAAAAAATATAATTTTGCTTATTTTGTAAATGACATAAAACATTTTTAATTTATATCGTTGTGATAAAAGTGACAGGCGACAGATAATTGATGAATTTATTTGTTTTTCTAAATACACTTTGAACGAAATTTTTCTCTACTAGAATTTGACATTTTACACTTGATACTTAATATGCGAGATTTTTCATTTAAACTTGAACGTTATCAAATATATGTTTAGGCAAAACAAAACACATCTCTTTGTTATATAATATAGTGTGAAGTTAACGTAGCATAGATCAATGTACAAAGGATAACATATTAATGACAAATACCGTATATTCCGTCAGGAAATTAATTCAGTCATTATCGAAACGAAATAATAATATGTTTGTAATCATAGCGGCGGATAAAGGGCCGTAATCCATATTATACTTTCAATATGCGGGCGCGAGTTTAGCTATAACAACCCTCTCCAAATGAATTTGTCTATTTCACGCTGCAACGGTAATGTTTTCCAGTGCGCAACATTATTTATTAGGAAATAACAGCGCGCCGTTATAAATTTATTTATATGCTCGTAAATATCGGCGACGCGTTACTTTAATTTTATGTATAATTTTAATTTGAAACTGTCCTAATAAATAAACCGTAGTTGAAATATTTATACGATCAGAATAATACAGTTTAATTAAATGCAAACCGAAATTTATTTACATAAACATTGCAACTCACATAAAATAATATATTTTTTATTACTGATAATAACGAGTAAATTTAACTTAAAAAATGTAAGAATTAAAAATTGTTAATAAGAAAAGATAGAAATTGCTAATGAATATAACAATACATAATAACATGCAACATAATTATAAATAAATAGTGTTTAGTCCATCTGGGCTTAAGACTTAAGGTTTTCTGCCCTATATAAATATTATTTTATTCAATTTAATAACAATTTGGAACAATTCCTGCACATACAGATGTTGATAAACCGCACTAGCATTGCGGAGGAAGACTAATTGAAATTAAAATTAATTAACATTCATATTTGATTCGGGCAGGTTCCCCGATAAAATTGAATCCGGCAAAACTCGTTCGGTTCGGATGCGGTTTGTTAATTTTTAATTATCAAATTCGAAACAACATTACCGTATGATAACATGCGAAATTCTAAAACAAATTTATGTGTTGCATTTATTAAAATACGATCACACATATTTATTTTATCAATTTTCAATTATCCTATCATAATAATGGGGACGGAAAACAACGGTTTATTTCACTAATAAATTGAATAATAACTAATTCTCGGTTCATACAAATTATACTAAATATTGATGTATTAATAAAATATTTAGAAATAGTTTTCAATTTGTGTATATATATTTTTTTACTAGATTTTAATTTAAATATTGTTTTCTTATAAGTGGTTACATATCACCTTCTATTTATAAATCAATAAATTTAAATTACAAGGAGGTAACAAAAAATATACCATAATTGTGTGTAGTTATTAATGTATTATTATATTTATTAATTAAAGGCTATTAGAAGCCACTGTTTGGTGAAACAATTGCTGTAGAACAATAAAACGATTTTTTTTTGAAACTTTGCATTACGTCAGTGTTTTATTAAGTATTAGAAGATGCATCTACAATTTTCTGAACAAGTATTTTTTGGACTGTAAAAGTAATTTAGACAATTACCTACCAATTAATGAATCATTAATTTTTTATAATACATTTTTGTTTGTTTGGTTTGTAAAAGAGTGAAGAAATTTCGTTAAATTATTTTTAATTCATTATCCTTATCGTCACATGTTGGTCTAGTTTCCTTTTCAATTCAAATTGAATGCAATTTTCAATCTACTTTTAAAACAGGATGTTTTCTATGAATTTCCTGATTACTCGACGTGCATTCTATTGAGGGGCTGAAGGGCTGTCGTGCCTGCAAACAAATTTAATTATATATTGCCTTTGCCGTGCACCCATAAATTGCATTTAAAGTTTGCCCGAAGAGAGAGGGCTTTTAAACGGATTTATCGACAGGAAAGTATTTCTCATTTAGGTGCACTATATACTCTATATATTACGGTGTTGAGAAATTGCCGAACATTAAAGATAATACTGGCAGAAATTTACTTTAAAATCTAAATGAAAATGAGAATAAAGAAATGTAACTATAAAAAGTAAAATTTAACAGGCGGAAAGACAAATGGTTGTTTTCGTTGATTGTTGAGGCACTTTAATTTTGAAAATCCATTATCACTTAATATAATAGTAATAGTAAACTATTTATGAATATATTAATCCTTAGATTATTTTATTTTTGAGAAATCTTAAAATATGTTATAATAATTAATATTTGCTAGAAAAATCACTTACCTATCCTACTTATACAGGGTGACTGACGAAAAACCTTTGGTGCTGTATCTCGCTTATTTTTGATCCGATTTGGATAAATAAAACATCAAATTAAATGATTTTTAAAAGACTTTAATATGAATTGTACTGATATTTTATCTTGCATCCAGTTTTTGACAAAAAAGATTTTTGATCCGATTTGAATAAATAAAACATCAAATTAAATGATTTTTAAAAGACTTTAATATGAATTGTACTGATATTTTTTCTTGCATCCAGTTTTTGACAAAAGACGATCAACTTTTTTTTTTCAAATTGCACAGTATATATATTTTGTACTGATCTGCAAGGAGATTCTTTTCTGAATTTAAATTTGTAAACGATTTTATCCATTCATCAAACCAAAGTCGAGAAATTGAGGATAAAAAAAAAATTAAAAATCAAATACCCATTGTAAACAATACACAGAGCCTATTCCAAATGTCAAAAGTGACAGTGTCAGTATGGGTCAATACTGCAATGATTTTTAATCATTTCATAATAAAAATGTTGCAAGATTTCAAAAACTGAAAAACGATTTCTGTAGAAGCACAAAATTCTAGTACAGTGTTTGAAATATTGCAACATTTTAATTATGAAATAACTAAAAATCGTTGCAGTATTGTATCAATGGCTGTCACTGTCACTTTTGACATTTAAAATAGGGTCTGTATATTGTTTACAATGGATACTTGACTTTTTATTTATTTTTTTAATCCTCAATTTCTCGACTTAAGTTTGATGTATGGATAAATTTGTCTACAATTTTATATTCAGAAAAAAAAATCTCCTTGCGAATCAATAAAAATATATATACAGTGCAATTTAAAAAAAAATGTTGATCGTATTTTGTCAAAAACTAGGTGCGAGAAAAAATAACAATTCAGATCTTATTAAAGTATTTTAAAAATGGTTTAATTTGATGTATTATTTATTAAAATCGGATAAAAAATAAGCGAGATACAGCACCAAAGGTTTTTCGTCAGTCAGTATATGAACACTTTGAAAGAACCTTTGTTTTTAATTTTGTTTTATAATTTCATTTAATACTGCAATAGTTTTTAGGAAACTAGAAGTCTGAGTGTGATGAATGTTTAATTGTATATGTAGGGCGGGTGGGTGGCCTCTTTCCCACCCTCCAATCTTTAAAACACTCCCAAAATTCCAATGAGTGTACATTTATTTCTAAAACGACTTATTATTTAAATTAGTTTTGTTTAAAAATGTTTCCTTCTGAAAAATTGTTGCTTATGTGTTTAAAATTGAAGGGTGTGATAGTGGCCACCCACCCACCCTACATATACATTTAAACTTTAATCTAAAACACTGATACACAATTTAAAAAATACAATAGCAACTCCGCTTTAGTTTTTAGAAAAACTAAAATGGCAACAGGGATTTTAATTTAAAAAAGTTATATTAATTGATAGTGAGAAAATTAAATTTTCTTAATGAGCATTTCTGCACTTATGTTTTACATTTTACTGTAAAAACTCCAGCTATCAGTTAAAACAACTACTCCCCGTACTAAAGCACCGCCAGGCATTGAATAACATAACTGTTAGCTGTCGTTACATGTCTGAAATAATATTCAGCACGATGTAACAATTTTTGTGGTGTTATCATTTTTTAACCGCTCCTCGAAAAGTGTTATGCAATGACAATCTGCAGACACGTGTTTCGCTGTATCACAGCTCATGGAGTGTATGATAGCGAAGTATTCCCTGCAAACTATTGCGTTTTCAGGGCTGATAGGAAAATACGTAAAGGTGGGGGTACCTTAATTGCGATAAAAAAACTGTTTCAAATGTTTTCTTTTACCCATGCCTTTTGAGATTGAAAACATAGATATAATTGCAGTTGAGGTCAACGTATCCAGGAATAAAACTGTTACCATTATGTGCGTTTACATTCCACCTCATACTACACTTGATATGTATAATCTGCTATTCGACATGATAGAACAGAATTTCAACTTAAATAATATCGTTCTCTTAGGTGATTTTAACTTAGCTTACTATGCAAATTTTATCTCAAATTCAGGACGTCACACCACTCTACTACCACTATTGAATTTTACCTCGGTAAATAATTTAAAACAGCACAATTTTATAAAAAAATTAAACAATAGAATTCTGGATTTGGTTTTAACATCATACACAACTTGTGCAGTTAAGAAATCTGAATGCAGTTTGGTTGATGAGGATCGGCACCACCCGTCCTTGTTAATAGATGTCATGTTACCGCATAAATCGGACTTTTTTAGCTTCGGAACGTAACCATGATTTCTACAACTTTAAAAAGGATCATCTCTATCTTCTGTATGAAGCAATTTCTCAAGAAAATTGGTCTGATATTGAACAATCATCCGATTCACTAGAATGCTGCAACCTGTTTTATAAAAAATTGTATCAACTCCTAGATAAACACGTCCCTAAGCGTAAACACACAATTAATAAGAAACAATATCCTCCATGGTTTGATACAGAAATTATTGCTTTAATAAAAACCAAGAACAAGTTATTTAAACACATTCGACATAATAATTGCAAACTAGAGGAATATAAATCTATCCGTCGTCTAATAAAGCAAAAAATTTAAATATGTCATCGCAATTATATTACAACTGCCGAAGAAAATATAAATAACGACCCAAATTTATTTTGGAGCTTTATTAACAAAAATAAGCAGCAATCACGTATACCAGGATGCATGAAATATCGTGATGAAGTCCTTAAGATGCCGAAGGACATTGTTGAAGGTTTTGCCACACAATTCAAGAAATCTTATCTGCCTCAAAGTGATAGCGATGATGACAATCCACAACTACAACAACAGGCCCTAGGAAACTTCCTTGTGGACGAAGAACTTGTGCTTCGTAGCTTGCGCCAATTGCGACCTAAACTTACTATGGGTCCAGACTGTATTCCTGCTTTTATCCTAAAAGACTGTGCAGTGTTTTTCGTTCGGCCGTTAACTCATCTATTTAATTTAATTTTATCTAGTGGCGTCTTTCCTGACTGCTGGAAAATAACACGCATCTGTCCTGTCTTTAAAAAAGGTGATAAATGCAACATAGAGAATTACCGACCTATTGCCCTAATATCAAACTTTAGTAAAATATTCGAATCAATCCTATCTGATCATATTTACTACAAAGTAAATAACTTGCTCAATACAAGACAACATGTATTTATGAAAAAGCGATCAACACAAACAAATTTAATCAATTTCACTCAATTTATTTCTGATCATATGGATCGTTGTAAGCAGGTTGACGTAATATACACAGACATGAGCAAAGCATTTGATCGAATATCCCATAATTTATTAATCAAATTATTGCTGGAATTTTATATTAGTGGCAATATAGTATCTGTACTCTCATCTTACCTATCCAACAGAACCCAGTTTGTATCATATATGGGAGTCAAATCTAATACTTATATAGCCAGCAGTGGTGTCCCTCAGGGATCAAATCTTGGTCCACTGATGTTCCTAATATTCATAAACAATGTGTTTAATGTATTGGATTGCGAATTCCTCATATATGCCGATGATGTTAAACTATATTCAGTAATAAATAACCTTGAAGACACTATAAAACTACAAAATAATTTAACAAAATTAAGCAGATGGTGTACTTCAAATAATATTAACATTAATACTTCTAAGTGTAACGTCATGTCATATACCCGTTCAAATGCTCCAATTTTGAATAATTATGTTTTAAACAATAATTCTATCACACGAGTTAAGTGTATAAAAGATCTTGGCGTTTATTTCGACAACAAATTAACATTTAACATACATGTTGAGAAATTATCATTATATTGTTATCGAACTCTGGGTTTTATTATTAGAAATAGTCGTGAGTTTCAGTCAGTAAATACCGTCCTTAAATTATATCAGTCGCTAATTCTATCTAAAATTACATACTGTGCAACTGTTTGGTCACCAAGATACTTAAAATACATTAATATTTTAGAAAATGTTCAAAGAAGGTTCTTAAAGTATCTGCATTTCTTTAAACACGGCATTTATCCTAATCATGATATTTCATACCATGCACTACTAGATGAATTTCAGATAGAATCGGTGCACAACAAACATAAACTTATTTCAATGATATTTAATGACGTTACTATTTCCTGGATACAATATTTCTTACTTGATCGTCGACTTAGCGTAAAAGTAAATAATTATGAATTTAAATTTTTTGATGTTAGTTCAGGGGTTCCGCAAGGCTCGCATTGTGGTCCTCTACTATTTCTCTTACTTATAAATGGCATTCAGAATATAATAAAAAATTCCAACTTTCTTCTTTATGCAGATGACCTTAAATTATTTAAAACTGTTGCTTCACTCGATGATTGCATACAATTACAAGAGGACTTAACCCGTATTAATTCTTGGTGTCATGAAAACCTATTATTTTTAAACATTAATAAATGCAATTCTATTTCATTTAATCGAGGTAGAAGATTTACTGAATATACATATATGATAAATGGCTTAAATTTAGAAAAAGTAAATATTATTAAGGATTTGGGTGTATTATTTGATGATAGGTTAAGTTTTAAACAGCATATTTCGTTTACCTGTGATAAAGCAAGAAGAATGTTGGGCTTCGTTTTACATATATCAAAATATTTAAGCAGTGATTGTTTAAAAATCTTGTTTTGTTCCCTTGTTCGCCGTCATCTCGAATATGTCTCTCTTGTCTGGTCTCCTCAATTCCAGGTTGATATAAATAGAATTGAACTTATTCAAAATAAATTCTTTCGAACTATGGAATGGATGATGCTAGGACAACTACATGTTATCGGATCATACTCTGATATAAAAAATGAATTACGGATGCACTCTCTTAAAGACCGTAGAATATTTACTGACTTATGCACCCTGTACAAGATAGTTAATGGCATTAGTGACTGACCAGATTTACTAGGCCAACTTGATTTTCGTATTTCTAACTCAACACGTACCTTTAGAAACAACCCTCTATTTAGAATAGGAGTCAGCAACACCAACTTTGCCCAAAACAATAGTATATCTAGGATGATGAGATGTGCCAATGACTTTGCTCAATATCCCTGGTTCGACCTATTTTCTGGATCCTTCAATTCATTTAAACGGAAACTTGAACGTTACTGCGCCTTCATCTAACATACAAGTTAATTTTAGGACTGCATTATTATGTTTGTTATATTTTTTCTTTTAGGTTAATTTATTTTAATATTGTATATTATTATTTCAAAATTATTGTATTTATTTATGTAAATGGGATTTCCCGTAAATAAATTATTATTATTATTATAAATATAATTTGCTAAGGAATAACAGTTGAATTTTTTTTTGGGCAAATTTCAACAAAACTCTTGCACCAATAGATTCATACAATAAAATATAAATTATATAAACTAAGAAAAAATTTCAATTATAATTTTCGCAATAATATTTAAATTAAAAAAATCTTCCACCAATGGATTCCTACAATTACATTTATTTAAAACAAGTAAAAATCTAAAATTCTGACTTTTGAATATTCAAATATGTTTTCAGTAATTTTCAAATAATTTTCAATTATTTTTTTTTATTTAACCGAACGTACTCTTGACCTACGACAATAAACTATGCGTTAACCTTTAGCGCCTATTTTCCCTCTTAAACTCCAGCGTACTCTTGACCTACCTCAACGTATAATTTGTTCGGGCAGGTCAGGAGTACGAGAGAGGTCATTGCATTGTTTGTTGGGGTAGGTCAAGAGTACGATAAAATAAGTAATAATCGAGTTTATAAGGTTAAGATATTATTGCGTTTATTATAGTTTAATGAATTGACCAAAAATTATGAAGCTTTTGAATATATAGAAAATTTCAAAACTCTGAACTGCTAAAATTTCGCAACCTGGAAGAGAAATTTATTGAAAAATTTCGTAAGGAATTACTGAAAATTTACAGATTTCATTTGGAAATTAGAAGAAAAGAATCTATAAGAATAAAAAAAATATATTAAATGCAATAAATTGTCTAAATTTTTGAGATTTTTTTGGAAAAAATCAAAACTCTTAATTTAGTAGAAAATTGTGAAAGCAAAATCGCAATCTGAAAGGTAAACTTATTTTGAAAATTTAAAAATTCCAAATAAATAAATTGAAATAATAATAATTGAAACATATTTGAACTACCGAACAAATTTTTAGACGAAAAAATGCTGAGAAATTCGGTTTGTTGTAATGGTAGAAATTTTTCTCGGAAATTCTGGAAAATTGCAGAAACTTTTAAATTGGTAGAAAAAAAAATTGCATAAATTCTCTACTTGGAAAAAAATTCATTAGAGAATCCCTAAAATATACTACAGTATTTAATAAAAAGAGATGTAAAAGCGAATTTCTAGTCAACTCAACAGAAATTTTCTTAGATTGGAAGAGCGATTCATAAAGAAGAAAGTATCTGAAAATTTTTCCTAATACAAAGCAAGAAAAATTGGAAATTTTTTAAATATTTGCTGGAAAAAGGTAAATTCTTGAATTAATGGATTTGAAAAATTTTACAACCCTTGAAGAAAACTTTGCACTGAAGAGAAATACATTTAGTCAGAAAAAAAATGCATATTATTAAAACTCTTAGAAGAAATCATTATTTTAAATTTCAAGAGAAATTTCTGAAATAAAAAAAATTATGTATCTCAAAAACGAATAATCCTATTAAGATGAAATTTTAAGCTTAAGATTTTATCGTTAAAAACTGGAACTGAAAAGCTTTTGGTGAATATTCATAAACCGGAAGTGGATGTTTACTCGAAGCGATTTTTGTTTTTTTGTCGATATTTATCTAAATTTGAAAAACATTACAAAACTATTCAAACAAAAGTTAAGAGACTGAGGAACTGAAAAATATTTTTTTTATAATTTTCTTTGCGAGAAAAAATCAAAAACTTTAAAATTTTGTTATTTTTGCCTATTGCCAATAAACTGTAGGAGTTACATACATTTTATATAACAAGTAATTGTAATGAAACCAAAATTGAGCAAATTGTTATGATTGACCTTTTTGCGTAAAACTCATAGTTTTAGAGAAACATATAATTTATATAATGGCGTCAGACGAAGTTATTGTGAAAAATATACCAAAGTGTAAAACCTGTGAAATTGAAATAACATCAAGTGATATAGTGATCAGATATTATGGATTGTGCAACGGTTTAGTGCATGGTGCATGTATGGGCTTAAACAATACTGAATTAAGACTCCTAAATGGGAAAAAGAACATAGTGTGGTTATATCCAACCTGCCACAAGTTTCTCCAAGAAGGTCAGTCCTTGTATAATATATTACTAAAAATCAACAACACGTTAGAGGAACACTCTGTAATTCTTAAGCAGAATCAAATTGAACTAAAACAAATCTCCCATGGAACAAATGTAAACAAACCTAGCAGTGATCAGATCCAGTCCTGTAAAAGTGCCACCTATTGTTCAATTGCACAAACAACAACACTGCCGAAGCAAGCGGACACTGTAAACAAAACATCGAAGAAGACTCCTGTAACCGTAACTAAACAAAATAATGTAAAAACTATAACTATAACTACGGACACAGTTAGTCAAGATGATGACGTTGACGTCACTAAAAAATTTACATTAGTTGAACGAAGGCGAAAACGCAAAATGTCCTCCAGCAAGCGCGTCACCATGGTTGGAAAGAGGGACGACGGGAATAATACAAATTTCAAGGCCGTTGAATAACGAGCGTGGCTACATGTTGCCCGGTATCCCGTGCAAACCCTAGCGGATGAATTAAAGTCTGTTTTAGTAAAACGCTTCAATACAGAGGATGTAATATGTGAGAAAATAATTCCTAAGTACCCAAATCCTACATACAGCAGTTTTAAGATAGCAGCACCAACCTCGTATTTAGACAAACTGATGGATGAAAATCTCTGGGAAAAAGGAATCGCTGTCTCCCGTTATTATTTTTTCGTGGAACGCAGAAAAACTCCAATAACATAAATTATACACAGACAGAAAAGCAATCTGAACCAAATTTTAAATTATTACACCAAAATGTTCAATGCCTGAGTAATTGTGTAAACGAGATAATTGATACTGTGAATGATCTAAATGGCGTTCACGTGTTATGTATAACGGAACACTGGCAATCCAGTTAACAGCTTAAAATATGTAATATTCCTAATTTCAAATTAATATCTAACTTTTGTAGGGCCAGTAAAGAACATGGCGGTGTTGCAATTTATTGTAAATCTGGAATAAAGGCAGCAAAATTGAAAATCATAAGCTCCATCTCGGAGAAAAATATATTTGAGTGTGCGGGTGCTGAACTCAAAATTTTCAAAAAAAAAGTCCATGTAATTTCTATTTACAGAACTCCTCAGAGTGATATAGCGCTTTTCTTTAATAAACTTGATCAAATTTTAGATTATGTAATATCAACAAATAGACTATATTTTATAGCTGGTGATTTCAATATTAATACGCTGGAGAATTCATGTGGAACTAAAGAATTTAAAAATTTGCTGATGGCACATAATGCAATTTTAAATGTACATCCAGCCACTCGATTTCACTACAATGGCATTGGTACGTGTATTGATAACATCATAACAAATGTTAACTACAATAATAATTATACAAATGTTATCAATACATTTTTATCTGATCATAAGGCACAAATTATAACACAAAGCTTAAACTTTAATGATGATTTTATGAAATTTTATAAAATTAGACTATACTCCGAGCGTGCATTATTTGAATTTTGCAGTGACATTGAAAGTGAATCCTTTGAAGCTGTTAAAAAATGCTACGATACTAATAATAAATATTCACACTTTATATCCATCTTTTTAAAGTGTGTCAATAAACATTTTCCACCGAAAAACGTAAAACCTACCAAAAAACAAAATTTTAAATTTACGTCACCTGAAACAATACAGTGTAAAATTCAAATGCAGATATATGAAACACTCTCTCAATATATGCCGGAGTATAAACCTGCATTAAAAACAGAAACTGCAAAGTATAAGCAATTACTAAATAGAGAACGATGTTCTTATTACAAGAATAAATTAGCAAAATCATCAAACAAATCTAAAGTTGCCTGGCAAATAATTGGTTACGTTGTGAGCTGAGCACTAAGAGAAATGGAAACCTTACCTTACCGAATACTAATAACATAGAACAGCAAGCTAATGATTTAAATATTTACTTTAAAAACGCTGCAAGTAATTTGTTAAGTGGTCAATTATATCAAAATGATGATTCCTATGTGTGCAATATACAAATTCGTTGTTACTCGAACCAGTCACTAAACCTGAAATACTAAAAGTTGTTTCTGATATGGAAAATAAAAAAAATTGTGGGTATGATAATATACCGATATCCATAATAAAAGTCTGCATCAATAGTATTGTGACACCACTAAATGATATTTTTAATAGCTCTTTTAATACAGGCATATTTCCAGATCTGTTAAAATATTCAATTATTAAACCCATATATAAAAAAGGAAACATTGAGGACCTGGAAAATTATAGACCAATTAGTATTCTGTGTACATTTTCAAAAATACTAGAAATTATAATGTCAAATCGATTAATCGATTTTTTCAAGACGAATCAGTTATTTTCCAGATGTCAACATGGGTTTACTAAAGGCAAGAGTATAGACACAGCACTTTTTCAATACATTCAATTAATCTTAACAGCTCTAGATAATAATCAAGTTGTATGTGGTGCATTATTAGACTTGTCTAAAGCTTTTGCTACGATTCAGCACTCAATTTTATTGACTAAACTAACTTATTGACTAAACTAACTAACTATGGCGTTCGCGGAATTGCAATAAAGTGGTTTTGCTCATATTTAAGCAATCGAACACAGTCAGTGAAAATAAATGACGGCATGGTTGAAGCGATATCTGATAAATTATCAATTGAAATGGGGATTCCCCAGGGGAGTATTTTGGGCCCTCTTCTTTTTAATATTTTCTTAAGTGATATATCTGACAATATACATGCAAATAGTGAAATTACTTGCTATGCAGATGATACAAATCTGCTACTTTACGGTGAAACATACCCCGATATCATTGGTTCTGGAAATATAATTATGAAACGCATTAATGAGTGGTTTATAAAAAATAAATTAATTTTTTAAATGCAGATAAAACAAATACAATATGTTTTTAAGTCTAATCAATCATTAATTACTCCCCATAATTTAAGCTTACATAATAACAATTTTGAATTTATAAAAAGTTCTAAGTTTCTTGGAGTAATACTTGATGAAACTCTAAGTTATCGACCACATATTGACAAACTTACATCTAAGCTCAGAAAATTATGCTATGGTTTAAAGATTCTTGCCAGTAATTCTAACGACCATATCGTTAAAACATTCTATTATGCCAATTTATACTCTCATATTAAATATGGAATTTTATTCTGGGGTAGCAGTGCACAAAGTAGTTCTATATTAATATCTCAGAAGCGTGCAATTCGAACAATGTGTCGGATGAGGAAAACTGACAGCTGTAAAGGGGTGTTCAAAACATTAGGCATTTTGACGGTTCCAGCTGTTTACATATATGAGTGTAATAAGTTTGTGTGTAAGAATAGAGAATTATTTTCCGAATATACTCTAAATAGTACCCACAATACCAGACATGGTAGGTACTACTTTCAGGTATCCGTCACACAGGTTAAATAAATTTGAGCAAGGTCCACTTTATAATTGCATAAAATTTTATAATCATCTTCCACAAAATATAGCCAATGCAGAAACATACAATCAGACAAGACGATTGCTATTTAATCTATTGTGCACATTGGAGCCGTACGATATGAAGGAGTTTTTGACTCGCACTTTTTAGTATTATATGTATAAATTAAATATTGTTAATTATCTTGACGTATTTCCATGTTTCTGCTGTACTTACTATATGTCTATATATTGTTACTGTACTTACACAGGAAATAAATATTATTATTATTATTATTATAGGGAAAGTACTATGAGGGCCATATCACCATTTTGTATTATCTGAGCGTACTCTTTACCTACATCAATAAACTATGTGTTAACCTAGTGTCTATTTTTCGGTCGTACTAGCGTACTCTTGACCTACCTCAATGCATATTTAATTCGGTCGGGTTAGGAGTACGAGAGGTCAATGCATTGTTCATTGAGGTAGGTCAAGAGTACGCTAGAACGATTTAATTAGCCTAATATTACATACAAACTCATATCCCAGGTTTTGATGTAATAATTTTAAACGATTGATTTATTTATTATATGTTTTCAGTATTTACTGACTGTTGTAATGTTTAAACTATTGATAGTATAAAGAGACTGTTTACTATCGCTGAATAGATTGGTTCGCAACACGTCTTATCACAAAACAGGTCCAGTTATCGACTGAATTGACGGATTTATGCGCTCTCCGTGTCCCTAGTCAATGTCAAGTAATAAATTTAGTTGTTTCGTAATCCCCACTGTCTCCGGCACGCCACGTCTATGGGATTTGCCTCTCCCCTGCCAACCTCTCCTACCTTCGCACGGTGGATGAGTGTGTGTGTGTGTGTGTATGTGGCCTTTCTGTCCTTTCAGGAACTTCCTTTCAGCGACGACAAACTTTTTCCAATCTAGGTTTCACATTTATACGTGCCGAGAACACAAAGTAATCATCGCCGTGGAAATCTAATGGCCTCTGGTTTCGCTCTCTTATTCAATTTCACCTATATCAGCATTACAAACGAAAAGCGAAAAAAAAAAACAGCCGAAACTCCCTTTTCCCATGTTTCTATTAAATTTACACATTACTCTGTGCGGAACTGGCACATCAATTCGATATGCATTATTCTCTTTTAACATTACTACAGCCTAGTTTTTACTGATTAATTCAGTTGGTTTTAAAGTAAATCAATTTTTTAAATTCATAGTGTAGGAAATAATTGAATAATTAATATAAAACAGCGTGTAAACTTGAATATTTAAATTTAACGAGTTTGGTATTGATGTTGAAAACAATTATCGGTGTTAATGAATACTTTATGGATTGTTGGGATTGTTAAAAATATTACGTTAAACCGAAAAAAAGGGAATAAATAATTTAACAATACAATTAAAACGATATCGATTTCATTTTAGCGGATAGTTAACACCAAAATTAATTAGTTAAAATTCGTTTCCATTATTATTTAAGACATACTTAAACTGTTTTTAATACACTTAGGTTAGGCCCTTAAAACCACGACATGTCGACGTCAAGGGACCCATAATGGCCTCCCAGTCGAGGTCTTAATTTGTTTGTTAAACAACAACCACCATCAACCAAAACTACGTCCAAGTAATAAGATGTCACCACTTAGTGTGCGGATAACTTGATTTCCATGTTAATAAATATTACCTAATTAGGGCGGAGTGTTGATATTCCGACGAAACATTAATCGCTCGCAAAATACAACAACGGCGAGGCGGTAATTGGACGAGAGTAAAAAAGACGAGGGAAAGCAAACAAACCCCCGATCGATTAATTAATAACAAGATGTTTATGCAACGTGTTTACATGAATGGTCGCATTTGCATATTATAAGTTTGCCCGGGTACGGATTTTAATATTAATCCGCCGGACCTGATTAAGTTAAGGGCGAGTTTCGGGCCATCCCCGTCCGACTAACATCTTCCTTCCTCTCCCTCTCTCTACGTCGGAGGCGCAGGCAGGCCATGTTCGGCCACCACGCTATGCTAACTAACTAGTGGACCAGGGGATGAAGCCAGTAATTGCTTCGGATATATTTTCCGAATTAATTATCTCTCGAGAAACTAGACTGGCTGGCTGGGATTCATATTTCATTCATCAAACATTTAATACGAAAACTTGCGACTTCACATTAATAAATTCACTTAATTAGGTTTATATTTCCTCGCACTTTAAATTTAATCGAGGAGTTAAAAAAATGACGTACATTACAAACTATATATTAAACCATAATAACGATTAAATTAGAGAGTATGAAACATTGTCTTAAACATAAGTCACTTTAAACTATATAGTAAATAATGTTTTACAGTATTCAATCGATCAAAATTGTTCATTAACAACAATTAATCAATATTTTCATAATAAATAAGATAGTATTTCATTGTACTTCTAATTAAGTGTATATACTTAATTGGAAGTACAACGAAATACCCTCTTATTTATATCAAACCAATTAAAAATAGATTATTTCGATTATATTATCATAATTATTAAACCAGAGTGTACTATATTATTCATTTAAGGAATTTTAAATTATTTTCTTAATAAAGTACTCTAATTCTAACACCTAAAATTCTTGTAAGATTAATTAAATAAATTAAATATTTATTATAATTAACTAATCGATCATTTTGTTTCTTTAAATGACACTATCGTTTTTTAAAACTCTCGTGTGCCGTTTTGTTTTAATAAAATAATAAAAATGTTGAAATTTTATCGTGCACAATAACACGTAGACATGCAATATTTGAAATCCGTGTTTGGATGTTTGTTTACAGTGGTTCATTTGTGCGTGCTACACGGTTACAGTTAAATTACATTTGTTGCGGGTTGAACTAATATTATTGTACCTCGGAATCATTACTTACAGTTAAAAATTGATTAAACAATGTTAAAAGTATTGCGTGTTGTTATGTTATTATTCACAACACCTATAATAATGCCAGTGTTTAAATTTAAATTTAATATAATGAAGACACTTAATTTAAATAATTTTCTTGACGATTTTGTTTCCATTTCAAGGAAAATTTGATCAAGATATAAAAATAAATTAAGAGTTTTGTACAACTAAATTAAATGTCTTCAACTAATAATATTTTCGTTAGTCAAAACATATTAATTTATTACAATGCATACATTTTACGAATTATCTAATAGATAAAAGGTGTAAAATAATTGTCATCAATTGGAAACATATGTAGGTTGATGATGAAGTGAAAAATTCTAATAGCTTAAGCGTTAAATTTAAAAATAATTTATTAAAATCAACAAAAGTTGTGTTTTTTACATTTGCGAATTATCTAATGGAATAAAAAGGTCAAAACCATTGCTATCAACTGAAAACGTAGGTAATAAAAATCATAAAAATAGATATAGGATGATTGTAAGGTAAATATTTCAAAAGTTTACGGCGTTATATTCAAAAATAATCAATTGAAATCAGCAATAATTGCTTTTTTTACATGTGTTGATTATCTAGTGGATTAAAAATGTAAACACAATTATCACTTATTAAAAGCGCACGTAACCCCTTTAAAATTGATGTGAATTAATAATAGACTAAACATTTCGTAACGTTTCGTCGTTAAATTACAAGAAAATACATCAAAACCAGCGGGAATTATTGCAGAAACCTATCATCAACTATTTAGTCAAGCTGAGTCAAGAGAGTTACCAAGAGTGAGTTTTTCTTAATAAGAGAAAAGGAAATCCTTCACCGGACACCCTTATAGGGCTGTTGTTGTGATTGGTACAAGATCAAAAAGTCTTTTCTAGTCGGAAACGATGGATAGCTATGATTTGGAAGAATCCGGTCGTCCTGTGTTTCACTCGCTTTAAAATCAGCAGCGTTACCTGTTGTGTTACGGTGATTTAGGCTTTGGGGTGCTAATGAAGAACCAATTAGGATCATACGTAGCCTTCGATGTTTACTGTCATCAGTGACATCGTATTTTAGAAATTTTATTCCATCTATTTTGCTGTAAACGTTTACAGGGGGGGGTCTTAATGTCATGAGCTGTGTGTTCTGCGTATTCAGTACGCGTCTCAAAGAGATGTTTTGCGTACGCTGGAGTTTCTCTACTAAAGTGGGTCTACAGTATCACCAAATGGATGCAGCTGCAGCATTATTATCATAATCTGTTCTTCACAGACAAGTTGGATCTCATGTTGATAATGGGCCACAGCTTAGCCAACGAAACGCTAGCCTTTTGAGTGAGATACTGCGATCGTTTTTGACCACAAAAAGTGTTGGTCGAAGATTATACCAAGTTATAATCTCGTATTTTATATGAACTAGTTCCCCTGCATATGAGAGTTGGGGAGGATTGATCTTTTTTGGCTGATGATTTGGGGTTTCGAGCGGATATTTATAACCCCGCATTGATCAGGTGGTGCAGTGGCGGTGTAGATAAGGGAGAGGGTATTACGCCCTCACGTAACAAGGTGGGACCCTGAGAGGATATTAGCGAACGCTCTGATACTATGCGATAGCCAGTTTTCATCTAGAAATCTTCTTGTGGTAGTCCTGGTGATTTCTATTCATGGTTAAGGACTACCGGATATTTCCTTGATCGCCCACTTCTCCGGATTGATGCTATTGGTGCTGGTGGTGGGACACCTGTATTTATATAAAGCTAAAGAGCGGACGAATGGTATACTCCCAGAACTTTGGTATCTGATAGGAACAGCTGTATTGGTGATCACGTACGATGTATGGTCCCTCGCATATAGGGACCAGCTTGCTCGACGTCTTGTCATGAGTACCTGGTCGCTGGTTCTACAATTTAGGTCAGGTCGTCGTTTTTCGTCGGCGTACGCATTTCATCGGACCTGCTCCTTTTGTGGGTTTCTTGTGCAGTTGGGAAACAGTCCACGAGTCTCAATAGTTTTGGGGTAATTTCAGAGGAGAAAGTGTCTAACTCATTGATCGTCTTTTGATCTCGTATGGAGTTCTAATGTTTCTTCCAAACCTTAGGTATCTGGTGCCGGTTTCCACCATGATAAATACACATCGTTCATCATTCGGGCCGGGGGAAAGGGGTATAAATAGAAGTCGAGGATAGCAAGAGGGACTCTAAGGATGTCTGCTGACTGTAGACATCCCTCTCTTATTATCGATTCATGTAAGTTGGAGCAGTACAGAAGTACATGCTCCGCAGTTTTCTTTTCCTCTTAGCAGGTTGCACTAGAGTGTACTTACAGTCTGTTCAGGTGCGATCTTAGATTGCAGTATCCTGTCAGGAGACCTATAACCTTCCGTAGATTTTCTCTGGACAGTTGCATACAGTATCTGGCCGTTGTATCATCCCATAGCATCCTGGTTGATGCATTTTTTAGTAGAGTAATCAAGTCTTGCAGGGAGGGCGGCAGGGAGAGGTCCGGATGCCTTCCTTGCCAAACCATTTGCTATACTGTTACCTCTGCTGTTGTTGTGTCCTTTCACCCATAATATGGTCACCTTATTGGCACGAGCCGCTTCTTCCAAAGCTTCGCAACATTCCAGCGTTAATTCTGAGGTAATTTTACAGCTAGCAATGGACAAAATTGCTGCTCTTCTGTTCGTTATGATGTGTATGAACTTCTTGTCAGATATTACCTGTGCTGCGTATAGTACACCCATGAGTTCCACCTTTGTTGGTGTGCTCATTGTGTTACCTAGTGCAGTACTTTTTTTCAGGGACATGATTTTGCAATAAATTTCTACACTTGCACATGTTTTCGTTAAAGATCCATCAGTGAATATATGAATGTCTTTGTGTTGGTTTCCTCCTCCTTTGAGTATTTGTATGTTAGGTCTATTTGAAGCTTTCTAGTGAATATATGTTTTCGAGGGATGTTGTCTACCGGCATCATAATCTCGAGATTTCTTTCCCTGAAGATTGTGTGGTGTTCACCTCCACCGTTGCTTACAGGCCATCATTTTGTTGCTCGTAACCTTATAGTCGCCGCTGCTGCCTGTTCTCTCACATATATGTCCAAGGGTGGCAGGTGCAGCAGGGCTTCCATAGCCACTCCTTGTGTTGTTCTCATCGCTTCTGGCGAACGCTTCGTTGAACATGATCTAGGAGCCTTACGACTGTTTTCATGGTCGTTCTTGGCCACCATATTACTAATGCATATGCCAACATTGACCGCACGATGGCTATGTAGCTCCATAGAGCTATCTTTGGAGATAGTTTCTATATTTTCCAAGTACCTGGAAGAATGCCCAAATATTTGACTATTTCTTTCGGGGTGAGTTCTTGACCCCAAAAGCTTGGTGGCTTGAAATCCTTGATTTTTCTCCTTCTTGTGAACAATACCAGTTAAGTCTATGCACCATTTGTTTGCTATGTCAAGAGCCTCCGACATAGGTTACTTTCGAGTAAGATTGTGATATCGTCGACATAACCTACTGTGTAGAAGCTATTCAATGATTCCAGTAGTCCGTCGACGACTAGGTTCCATAGTAAAAGAATGAGCACACTCTCTTGTGGACAACCTTTTGTAACCAGACATTCAAGTCTCGTGTCACCTATTATATAATATTGGCTCTTCTCCATTGCAACATATTGAAAATCCACTGGTTTAATGCCAAAGGAACTCTCCTACATGAAAGTGCAGCTGTCATCTTTGGAAAGGAAGTTTTATCATGGGCTCCTTCTATATCCATGAAAGTCGCAAGGGTGAAAGCTTTTTGCTCAAAGGATCGGCCAATTCTGCTTACCGCAGTAGGCAGGCCCGAGTCCGTCGATCTGCCCTAACAGTATGCATGTTGATTGAGATGTAGAGGATGTTTTATCATGACTCTTGCCCTAATGTACCGGTCGCATAGCCTCTCCAATATCTTTAGGAGAAAGGATGTGAGGCTTATTGGTCGATATGATTTCGCTGTGGTGTAGTCCAAGCGTCCTGGTTTTGGTATAAAAATAACTTTAGTTTCTCACCCCGCTTGAGATGTGTAACTGAAGGCAATAAACCCTTGATATACGTCCATGCAGGTGTCCAGTAAAACATCTTTACCCCACTGTATGAGAGCCGGATATTTCCTGTCCATTTTTGGGGATTTGTATGGTGAGAAACTCATCATTGCCTAATAAACCAATCAAGGTAAATGCTGCCTGATCGAAGAAATTTGCTCAGAGTTAGATTGGTTGTTGTCCAAATAGACTATAAACAAGAATGCCTACTGGACAAAAAACAAATGTTTATTCATCGCTGGCAAAAATGAAGAGCTAGAAATATCTGCAGAAATATCTGAAATATGGCTTTAGAAAAGATATAAAAATTTATTGACCAGAAGTAATAGGACGGAGCTTTGCTGAACTGGAGTGCAGATCATCTTCAGTAGGAATAAATAATGATAAGGCCACTATTATGGAATAGGGCGTATGAGGTATTCTGCCTCTAGTCTGCCAGATCGATTAAAAATGATTGATTCCAAAGATGATCTGGTTATTGTAATAATTAAAAGAAATATAAGAACTCTGAAGCTGCCCTAGTAACGTAGTGCCCGTCAGATCCCAATCCGGTTTGGTTTGGGACGATGTGGATGTATCCGTGGGGCTCCGCTCCTGGTTGAAGGGGCAACCCGGAAAATGGGTTATCAATAAAAGTTTGGCTGTGTTTTCAGGTGAGTTCATGTACGAATCGTCTTCCTTTTTAAGACGAGTGCATTTTTGTAAGGCGTTTTTGGAGAGGGCCTGTTTTAGCTGTTATGTTTTTCATAGTCGCGCTGTACTATTTTATAGTTGTTCCATTCGGAGTCATTTTGCATATTAATGGCTTTGTTGTGTGTCCTTCTGCTTGTTTTTTTTTTCTGTGCACCACCATGTACTTGTGAGTCCCTCGTCTTCTCCGTTTTTTTGGAGAACATGCATGCTTTCATGCTGAAATAATGCCCTTCTGGTGTGCGTTGTCTAAATTCTCCATTTCAGGTATATCTTTTATTGGCTCTTTTTTCAGATCCATAATTTTAACGATCCTAGTGAGGGTCGTTTTAAAAAGTACCCTCCTGGTCAGCCTCAGATCTCTGTTGTGTTGGAGCCTTTGTGTGTGATTTTGAATTTTATCTATCTATAATCCGACATTGCCTTGGCATTTCCGAATTGTTCACAGAATGACAAGAGCCTCTCGTTCTGTGGTGGAAGTTTCTTTCGACGCCGGACAGTATTCATCTGGCGAATGCGGTAAGATTCAATTTTGAAACAGAACGGTGCTTATGATGTAGGCGCTGGCATCGGTTATTACGATGAAAGGCAGTGAATAGTCCATTTGGCGAAAAATCGGGGCTGAGTAGGTTTAGTTTTCAATTCGCCGAAAGACGACTTTTTAATCTTCGTTCCACTCTAAGGCTGCGCTTTCTTCATGAGCTAACTTAGAAGACGAGCGATTTCAGAAAATTTCAGAAAATTTCTCGATAATTCTCCGGTACGACCTTCACACTTGTAGGAATGAGAATATGAATATGAATATGGGCATGTGAAGTGGTGTTCATTCCGGTCGTAATTGTCCTAGGTCGTTTTTTCACAGCTTCTCCAAGACCAGCAGGTAAAAATAATATCATCCAAGTAGTCGTAAATTGTTACTCCGACGTTTTGATGAATGTGGTTCATCAGTCGCTGGAAAGTAGCGAGGATGTTTCGTACTTCAAGTGGAAGCGTCAGAAGAGATACGTTCCGAATAGCATAACGAAGCTAGTTTTGTCGCGGTCACTGTCTTTAACAGGGATTTGGTAATAGGTAATGGATTTTATATCCATCGTGGCCATATAACTGGTGGTTTTAGCTGCATGTAGTAGCTCGTTTATAAGGGGCAGTAAATATAAGTCTGCTTTGGTGGTGGCGTTCAATTTCTGGTAGGAAACGTACATCCACAAGGTCCCGTCCCGTTGACGCACGAACGAATGCTGCTTGTTAGTAGTGCAACTATCTCCTGGCGAAGTACATCGGTACTACCTGGCGTTCCGTGTCCAAGAAATCCGTTCCTGAGCTTTCTCCTGTATATATACGTACAGCTGGTTGGTGTTTTAGGGAAGCTGCTTCGATAGAGCAGAGAGATTGTGCTGGCTTTGGTGTTCAGTTTGGGCATCTGCTGTTTCAGGTTTCCCACATCCGTAGCATTTAATTATTTCTCTTAGCTGTTCGTTTCGTGGCTGCTAGTTGTGACGTATTTCTTTGCGTGTACTTTTCCTTTGTACTCGCAGAAATCAGACATCGAATCATACTCCCTTCATGCGGGGAATTGGTTCCGGTATTACCGGTTCCCGGACACTATTCTCCACTATTTAAGGTTTTATGAGTAACTCATCATAATCACTGATATCCTTTCTTGATATTCAATCGATCGGTAAGCAGTAAAGCAGTAAACTTCTCTCGTTTGCTCTGTAACGAATATTTAGCAGTATATTGCGTGGTCTGGTTTATTTGGTCCAAAAGCTTTGTGCAGCATTTTTGTATCATATCGTTGCTTGATCCTCGACTCTATTCCACCATTTATCATCTGCTTTAAGAAGTGGAAAGACGGTGAGCGCGAGCGTTTTTATGAATTGCTTTTTGGTTGATGAATTCTGTTACCACGTTGCTGTTCCGTTCGCGCTAAATCTAGCTGTGCACCTCCATTGACGTCTCAAATTGCTCGGCAGTGATTTGAAATGTCGTCATTTTTGCTATGCTACCAGTCTGCATCCGCGCATATGGCTCCACGTTGGGCGCCAGTTGTTGCGAGATTTAGGATGCCAAAAATGCGGAGAAACGTTTTATACACTTTATTCGTTATGTAGAAATATCGTTTTCACAATGATTAAAACAGACAGATTGACCAAATCTACGTCAAATTCAGGAAATTTAGCCACCTTGTTACGTGAAAATATATTACCCTCCTTACGTAATAGGGTGGCTATATATCTGGGGTATATATAATGCATTAAAGTTATAAAAATAATTGCAGACTTATGTAATTGGATTTAGAATTGATAAGGGTATATGGCGGGGATAAATATTCCAAAATCTTTCGGCTTTAATTTAAAAATAATCATCTTAAATAAGCGAGAAATAAAAATGTAGAAAACAATTAGAAATAATTAATCAAAATCAACAAATGCGAATTACCTAGCGGATTAAATATATAAAAATAATTGCCATATATTAAAGGTTAGGAAATGTATTTGAAATTTATAATTTGTGGTCGAAACTATATACACAATTTTTGAAATATACATTGGTAAAAATAGCACAGATCAGTTAGCTAAGATAATAAATCATTATTAAAAAATACGATTTTAAATGATCTTGAACAATCTTAACTGATTGATTAATGGTTGAGGCTTTTACTTCGTGATACATCTTGAATATTTAAATAAAGTAAAACTCACTTTGTTAATATCACACTATTTATGATATGATATTAACAAAGTGAGTTTTACTTTATTTAAAAATCTCAACTGATTTTGAACGATCTTGTATGATATTAAATAATAATTTTGAATAATCTCGGAAGATCTCGAATGATCTTGAACGATCATGAATAATCTTAAATGATCTCGAACAATCTTGAACAAACTTTAATGATTTTGAATGATTTTTAATAATCTTGAATGGTCCCGAATAATCCGATCTTGTACGATCTAGAATGATTTCGAACGATCTTGAATAATCTTAAATAATCACGAATAATTTCCAATGATCTTGAATCTTCTTGAATGGTCCCGAATAATCATAACGGTCTCGAATGATTCTGAATGATCTTGAATGATCTCGAATACGATTTAGAATAATTTCGAACGATCTTGAATGATCTTGAATAATCTTAAACGATCTCAAACAATATTAAACAGCCTCGAATTATTTCTAATAATCTTGAATAACCTTGAATGGTCCAGAATAATCTTGAATGGTCCAGAATAATCGTAACGGTCTCGAATGATCCTCAATTATCTTGTACGATCTCGAATGCGATCTAGCATCATTTCGAACGATCTTGAACGACTTTGAATTGTCTTGAACAATATCGAATGATCTTAAATGATATTTAATGATTTTGAATGATCTTGAATGATCCTAAATGATATAAGATCTCGAATGATTTTGAATAATCCTGAATGATCTTGAATCATATTGATAGATACCGAGTGTTTTTTAATGATCTTGAACCAAGTTCTTAAACTATTCTGAACAGTGAACAATTGAATGATCCTGAATGATCTCAAACTATTCTGAATGATATTGAACGCTTTAATTTAATTTTGAACGATGTTGAACGATCTTAAATGATTTTGAGCGATCTTGAATAGCCCTAAATAATAATGAATAATCACGAATTATTGTAAACAATATCTAATAATCTTGAATGATTTTGAATAATCCTATAATGATTAAAAATTATTTCGAATTTCTTGAATAATGTATTATTGTGTTAGGAAGGAGTACTAAGATGTTAATAATAATAATGTCAAACCAATGATTATGAATTATACTGAACGATCTCGAATGATTAAAAATAACTTGAATCATAAGTATTCTAAAAACAAAATTAAAATGTTAACAGAATTTAATTAATTTTTAAGACAAAGAAACGAAGTCAACAAACTTATCAAAACAAATATTTAAGAGAAAAGTTAATAATTTGATTAAGTTTTAATTATTATAGAAAAATGCTTTAAAACTGTTCATATTGTTGATGTTTGGAGGGAGCACACAACTAACATATTTAATTTTGCTTTAATTTTGGTCACCAATTTATTACCTATGAAGTGTTGTTGGTGATAATATTATTTTGGAATTCAAATGTTTCACTTAATAAAATACTGACACAGATATGGAGTTTCAACAAGTAACAGCCTCATCAATTCAGCATTTAAGTTTTTAGTTGTTTATGTTATTCATTGAATGATGATTAAAGTATAGAGCTTAAGTTCGAAACACGTGTCAAGAAACTGCAAATGTAAACGTGGAACATGACAAGTGTTTTCCTACACGAAATTTAATGTAAAATAGGTTTAGACATCAGACTATTAAACTAACCGGAATTAAAAGCAACGATGGAGAAGAGAAGCAATAAAAAGCATTTATGCCTTACATAAAAGGAATGACATTACAGATAAAATTTGCAAAACACTCAAACTAAACACAATAAAAACTATTTATGCAGCGCCACAAAAATATAATATTACTTAAAAATTTTATTTATAATAAAATCGATAATGGCTTCATACATTAATTACCAATATTTTTTTATAATCATCCACCCCTTTTAAATTCAAGTAAAATAATTGAATAACCCTCTTTGTCGTTTCATCTTTTTTACTTCTGAAATTTATCATATTGAAAATTTCCAACTGTGACAAAAGTGATTTAATCACAAAGCACCGGCGGGTTTTCCGCCACCTCTCTTCCTCTATCAGTCTACCTGCCCTGCAGATGTTTCATTCACGAATGTAATTAAATTCCCCTGCGAAAAAAAAATTCGACTAAAAAAAAAAAACCGACCGAAACACAGCCGGAAAATTATTGGAGCGCGTGGGAAGAGAATGAGGGAGTATTATATTAAACAGTATCGATTGATTGTCCTTCTCGTCCGCAATGTGATCAGAAAGAATGAACTGAAAAGTTTAGCATAGAGAGTGCCGATAAGAAGAGGAAGGGATGATGATGAGGGGCGTGAAAAAAAAAAATTCCCAGTACCTTATAAATATCGGCTGAATGTTTTCTTTTCGTATTTTTATCTAATGGTCCCTTTATATGCCGGGGACGGGAAATATAGCTGCAACAATATTTTTATGTGTCGCTTTATGTATGTGGAAACCGCGGGCGCAAAGAAAAAAATAATGCCGAAAATTACCAAAGCGTGACAAACGCGCTCGATAAGGGAAACTATATACTAACGCGCGTAAAAATTGATTTTTATTGTTATATATGTAGTGGCTTAATACAGATTTTCATATCTTATAAGGGGTGAATTGTATTATGCTGCCCACATCTTAAATACTGTTATGATCGATATAAATTGCTAATAATTATTATTTGCTATTACTTTCCTACTCCTTCATACTCTTATATCATTTACCATTACAGTGTGATTGTGTTATATAAATGCTAACTCTTACATAACATTTATTAAATCCATTTACTTATAATATTGACTGTATCAGACTGTAATGGTCAAATATCAGTAGTGAATATACTTATTTTGAAGAATAGAACAAGTTTATGAAACGTTTAACGTTGTTTTGATACAGAATAAGAATTCAATAAGGATTGAACAATTATTTTCTGTATTGATCGTGTCTATTCATTAGTGTTCACATAAAATGATTTATGTTTACGCAATTAGCATATCTATTCATTACTTGCATAAACATTCATAATGGATATAAGAAAGACACAGTCGTAACTATAATTTATTTAAAAAACACCAACCCGAAAAACTTTCGCCATTAAAGCAGCGGTAAAACGATGTTATCTCAAGTGAGGTGTTAATGGTATAATTTTAAAGCTGCAATTAACATCATTGCACTAAGAAAATAAACGACGCGGAGAAAAGTGTTTAAAGTATAAAAATAGGCACACATACATACGAACTACAGACTAACTTTTAAACGTCGGCCAGTTTAACATTATTCCGCTGACGTTTCTGTAGTTGCACACTGACAATAAGTCGCGTCGTACACAGGCATGACGAGGGACGACGCTGTGTAAATATCCCTGCCATCCCTTAAAAATACATTTAGTTATTCGGTAAATTCCCCGAACGAGGTAATTACATCGGAGAATAAGCCCCCGTATATTTATACACCCCGGAACGAGTTTATGCTCTATCAATAATTCATCATTGTATAAAAGGATGATTGATTTTTCCCCGAATCCCCACCCGTGAATACACAAAGACCCTTCGAAATCTGTAATTAATAATAATGAAACGATAATTACCTGTAGCTCATTACGCTTCCATTATGCAAACGTGATGAATGTGTTTGTGTTTGCGAGTTATATAAAGAAAAGTACAACTAAAACACGTTACATTATTCATTAGAGAGTCGTATGAAAAAATCAATTTAAAATACTAATACATTATATTATATATTTCTTAAGTTAGGTGAAGATTGTTATATTTAGTAAAAACTGTATTGAAAACACTAACATTAAATTTATGAATTTGTGAAGAAAGTTTTAGTCACATCATGACTAGCTTTAATTACACGGTAGTCATTTTCGAAATTTAGTTTGAAAAAGTTATTCAAAAAAGTTAAATTATTTTCTTAACGTTAAAACCGAACGCTTCACTCTAACCAACCACTGAAACACCTACGTGTTAAACGGAAACTAGATTAGTTGCGGAAACAAGTCGTGTCCAGCGTTAAACTTTTGTTCTTCCTCTTTGCAGACCTACAACATGGACGCCCAAATAGGAGAGTCATCAGCATGCGCCACGGCGCTAATGTGCGGCGTTAAGACAAACTTCGAGACGGTCGGATTGGACGCCAGAGGTCGTTTCGAGAACTGTTTTTCCAGTTTCTCTTCACGAGTTTCCTCGCTGATAGATTGGGCACAGGAGTCGGGTAAGGCATTACACTTTTATTCACAGGCCACATAGTTGAAGAGAAGAAGGGCGAGTAAAGGGCGCAATGAGCTGAATACGAAATCGGTTTTCACGCTACTCTACAGAGATTGTCTGTAACTATTAGTGGGTGCTTTAAGGTAATTTACGATGATTACCATAAAAAAAAAAGAAACTGAGATTATCTATAAAAGGATGGTGACGTAAACGTCGATTTTACTTAATTTTGTAATTGATTAATTATTTTACTAATAATAATAATTCCATACATTTCTAGACCTAATAGTGATGACGAAAATTAAGCATTATTCATACTCTATAAGGATACAATTTATCATTAAATCTTTATAATAGCAGTAATAATATTTCATTAAATTAAAAACTTAAAAATATTATTTTCATACGTATTTTAAGCAAAGCAAACAACTTTTTTCATTTAGTAATTACATTGTTTGTTTGTATATTAGAGCGCGGTGAAATAATGTTTAAGCACGTGTATTATTAAATGCACGGCTCGTCTAAGATTCAAGCGCATAATTACAATCCCTGCAGGGGCTTTTCAACAATTCACCCATTTATTTCACGATGCGTATTTAAATATTCCCTTCTGCTTTTAATAAATTATTCACTCTACCTATTTAGTTACATTAAATGAAGCGACAGCGCATATATTTTTTATTATGAGCAGAACGATGCGAATGCATTTAATAATAGAATTCTTATTACATATTATTTCTCATATTTTAATATTAATATCTTTTTTTCTTTTCTCGAGTTCGCTCAGTGAAACATTATTGGGCACAAACGATTGAATCGTTTAAAAGGACGCTAAATGAGGTGCAAATTGGAACTCTTATATTGACTCGAGGAATTTTAATGGAGTCAAACAGCGGGGTTCGCGCCCCCCGTCCAACATTCCCCCGCCAACATCGCCGCGCCACCCACAAACTTTATTAATCCCGATAATGAACGCCGCGCGGTAAAAAAAGAACCCGGCCCGGATATAAATTTATTTATAAACGAAATCCATCAATCAATCAGTCTGCATTTTTTTTTCCGCCCCCCTGACTCAAAACGGTGTGAGTGACAAATTGACCTCCAGTCAATCGTTAAATTAACTGTCATTCCGCGTGTCCGCGCCGTGTGTTCGCCGTTGCCCTCGGCCGGCATTTAATTTGAATTTTCTTTGTGATTAACATGTTAATCCTGTGGAAACTAAACACCCGTGTTTCCAACTATGTAAGTTGCGTTTTATGGCCTCGTTTGTATTACCACAGTTTCCTTAACGTTTCCTAACATGTGTAAACCGTTTTTCGTTTTACAAACCATCATAATAAATTATAGGACTACAATAATAAACAAAAAGTCAATAGTTTTCTTTTAAATTAATTACAAACTAAAATATATAATTTATATCTTTTTTATATTTCTATAATTATCAATACAAATAGAAAAACTTTATTTTAAAAATGACAGTTGACAGTTAACAGATGACAGGTAGTTTCTGACAGATGAGAAATGGCACTTCACAGATTAACTGTTGGCTTGTTATAGTTGACAGTTGAAGTGACAAACGATAGATGAATGTTAAAAAGTTACTCATTGTATTGATCGTTGACAAATATCAAATTGGTAAGTGACAGATGACAGCTAGCAGATAACAGATTATTGATAAATATAGATAGAGGTAGGAAATTGAAAATGATATGTAACAGATAATAATTAGTAGAGGATATATAATATTTCTGTGCCTGTCAGTTCAAATACTGAATATTTTTACATTTTGTAACATTAATGTTTAATGTTTATTCGCTTTATTCATTGTGCTAACAAAATGTTCTAAATATTGATATACATACATAACTTCAAATTATTCTGTATCCTTTTTCTAATAGTTATCAGATGATAACTGACCGATAATAAAAATAAAATTTCTCAGTCGATAGATGAAAGCTGACAACTCATAGATAGCCGTTAAAATTTGACAAATGGCAGTCGGTAAACAGATGACAGATAATAGATAAAATTTCTCAGTCAATAGATGCAAGTTGACATCTCAAAGATGGCCGTTAAAATTTGACAAATGACAGATGACAATTGACAAACGACTGATGTCAGTAGAAACATAATAATTAGGAGATAATAGAGATAATAAATAGTGATGAAAAAATTTGTTAATGATGATATTAGTAACTTACAGATAATACATAAAAGTTGACTGTTAGAAGTGACAACTGGCAAAATATAATCAATAAACTACAGTTTAAAATTGACAGATGGAAGATAGCATATGACAGATTATAGATTAAAATTGACAGTTTATAGTTGACAAGTAACTGATGACAAAAGATAATTGACAGGTAACTGTCGACAGATAATAGTTGACAATTTGTAAGTAACAGATGATAAATTACGCTATAAAATTAAATTTCAAGTTTATGGCAATTTTATTTAAATAAAAACTGTTCAATTTTTATTACTTATGACTGGTAGCTGCAAATACCAGTTGACAGAAGGTGTTTAACATATTGCATTTGACAGTTGGCAGATTAAGAATTGACAATTAATACTTATTGGACAAATAACCACTGCTAAATAATACATAAAAGATAATTGATGACAGATAAAGAATGTCAGATGACAATATAGAGGTAATAGATAAAATAAATAACAAATAATATAACCAATAGATTTAATTAACTACTTTCAAGCCAATTTGGCAGATGAAAAATGTCAGTTGACTGATCACATATGACAAATAGTAATTAAAAGAATGTAGATGTAATTAAAAAATGGTGGTAGTGCCATCATAATACTTTCCCTATTATTTTTGATGTTTCACTGATTGGAGGGTGGTATAAAGACCACCCACCCACACTCTATATACATATAAACTTTAATTCCTTATCGTCTCGCTGTATCCAATGAAATTAATTACAAAACTCTTTGAATAAATAAGAAATTAAAAAGGTAAAATTTTTGAGTGAGTGAATTAGTAAAAATTTGATGCATGACGGTTGGGCAGAATTTAAATCTAAATTAGATAGTATTAGGTATAGAAATTCATTTACATACATAATAATTTTTTATGATGTTTTACTGAGGGACAAAAAAAACAACAAGAAAAGTACCAATGGAAAATGTCGGAACCTACAGAGATATTCTTTGCCATTTCAATCTATAATAAATATTAATAAAAAAAACCGAAAGTATGGAAATTCTAGAAATCTGCAATAGAAAATGATAAAAAATCTAGAAAGGCGTGAACAGCAAGAAAATCACCACTAAAAAATTGTAGAATCCTCGCCGAAAATTATTGCAACTCTGGCGAGAAATTTCAATCAAATAGAGCAAAAATATATATTGTTAAATACATATTTTGAATCTGAGACAAAATTTTCGTACTAATTATAAAACCTTTAATTTTGGAAAAACATTGTTGGATTACAAAGAGGAAACAACCAATAGAAAATTTTAGAATTCTTCGATAAAGTTTTCGTGAAAATAACAAATAACAGTTGACGTATAGCTGTCAACTTATAACAATTGACAAACGACAGACGATAGATGATTGTTGAAACGTAGTAATTGACAGTTAATAGAATTTAATGTCAGATAAAAGATAAATGACAAATAACAAATTTTAGTTTAAATATATGGAACTACAAACAACAGACGGTAGATGAGAGTTGGTAGTAAATATATAATAAAGGAGAGTCGAAACTTACCAATTGACAGTTGAAAGCTTACATGTAATTGTTGATTGATAAATTTATAACAAATGACAATTGCAAAACGTATGTCGATATATGAAAGTTGACATGAAATAAATTGTAGATGATAGGTGACAAAGAGACCCTAGACCTTCGATAGATAATAAATTGCTAGCTGACAACTAACAAATGATAAGAAGCAAACTGCAACAAATGACGGTTAAAAGAATTCAGATGATATTTAAGAAATTACAGTTAAAAGTTGACGTTTAAGAGCTGACAGTTGACATTACAGGAAACTTTTAAAAGCTGACAAATCATAGTTACAGATAACTGTCGACATGAAACAGTTGACAGTTGACAATTAACAAATGACAGACAATAGATGAAAAAGGTAGCAGGTGACAGTTGATATTTTAGGGATTATATTCACTTGATTGATTCGATCACAAATGGCAAATAGTTGGATGACAAATAATAAATTATAGTTAGCACTTGACGTTTAAATATATAAAATTATAGATAACATATGACAGATGAGAGAATATGAAGATGTTTAATAAGGTTTTAAAATCCTACCAGTTGACAGTCAACAACTTACAACTTAAGATATGAATGATGACACATGGCAGTTAACAGGTAACTGTAGACTAATGTCAGTTGACAAAGGATAGAAGACAGTTGACAGCTGAGAGATGATATTGATAGTTGACTTTTACAAGGTGATACCTAAAAACTGACAAATTACAGCTGACAATTATAATATATAACATATAATCGTTGAAAATAATCAGATGACAAACAGCAGACTACAAATGATACTTCAGAAATGATAGCAGGTAGCTTTTGATTGATAACACATGACAATTGAAAGATAAATATCAAAAATGGTATAAAATAGATGAATATTAAAAGATAATGGTTGACAGTTGATATTTGACTGATTATATTAACAAATGACAAATTAGTAGATGACAGGTAAATATCAAATAACAAATTGTAACTGATAGATCAATCGTTAATCAGTTTAAAGATATACAATTACAGATAACATATGTCAGCTGAGAGTTTATAGAAGATATATAATAAAGTTTGAAAAAAAAATCAATAGATGACAATTAGCAACTTACAGGTAACTGTTATTTGGTACATTTATGATAAATGACGATTGTTAGATATTTGTCTTCATACGAAATTTGACAAATGACAAACGACATATCATAGGCGTGACAGCTAATATTGACAGTTTATCTTTGCCAAGTGACACCTAAAGAATGACAAACTACAGCTTATCGTTGTATGATCGTTGAAAAATATCAAATACAAATAGTAGACGGCACGAGGATAGTTGAAAAATAGTTAATAACTGACCATTTACCTTACTTACCTTACTGATAGCAGTTAACTTTTAAAAAATGACACATGGCAGTTGACAGGTAACTATGACTAATAGATAAATGTAAAAAAATAACAGTTGATAGTTGGCATTTGACTGATTAACTGGTAATTGATATATTTATAATAAATGTCGGTTGACATGTATCTGTCGACATATGTCAACTACAAATGACAGACGATATGTGGCAGATATTGATAGTTGATGACACAAAAATTACAAACTACGGCTGACAATTGTCATATGACCGTTGAAAAATATCAGACTTCAAATAGCAGATGACAGAGGATATTTGAGAAATGATAGATAATAATAATATTTTAATAATAATAATATTAATATATAGATGACAGTTATCAGTTGACCGTTAACTAATGACATATGACAGTTGAGAAAAGATAGATAATAAATGAATGTTTAAAAATAACGGTTGACAGTTGACTTGTTCATTTATAATAAATGACGGTTGACAGATATAGGTCGACATATGATGGTTGACAAATGACAGATGATATTGACAGTTGATCTTTGCCAAGTTAAACTTAAAAAAATGACAAACTAGATCTAACATTGGCATATGATAGTTAAAACAAAGAATATTCAGAAATGGTAGCAGGTAGCTTTTGATTGATAACACATGACAATTGACAGATAAATGTCAATTGCTAAAAGTTAATAATTAAAAAAATGGTAGAAAATAGATGTATATTAAAAGATAATGGTTAACAAATGACAAATCAGTAAATGACAAATAACAAATTGTAAGATATATAATAATGTTTAAAAAAATCACCAGTTGACAGTTAGTAACCTACAGGTAACTGTTATTTGATACATTCATGATAAATGACGTTTGGCAGATATTTATCTCCATATGACAATTGACAAATGACAAACGACATATGATAGGTATGACAGCTAATATTGACGGTTGACTCTTGCCAAGTGACACCAAAATATGACAAACTACAGCTGACCGTTGCCGTATGATCGTTGAAAAACATCAGACTACAAATGGCAGACGTCACGAGGACAGTTGAAAAATAATAAATGACAGTTAATAACTGACCATTTACCATACTGATAGCAGTTAACTTTTGAAAGATGACACATGGCAGTTGACAGGTAACTAATGACTAATAGATTAATGTTAAATGATAACAGTTGATAGTTGACATTTAACTGATTAACTGTTAATTGATATATTTATGATAAATATCGGTTGACATGTATCTGTCGACATATGACAGTTGACAAATGACAGACGACACGTGACAGATGCTATTGATAGTTGATCATCCAAAAATTAGAAACAACGGCTGACAATTGTTAAATAAGTAATTGTGGAGTCTTTCACTTCGTGATATATTTTGACAATTCAAAATAAATAAACAATTAACTTTGTTGGTATCACTTTTTATGTTTATATAAAAAGTGATACCAACAAAGTTAATTGTTTATTTATTTTGAATTGACAATTGTTATATGATCGTTAAAAATGTCAGACTACAAATAGCAGATGACAGAGAAAATGATAGATGACAGTTATCAGTTGACCGTTAACTAATGACAGTCGACAGTTGAGAGAAGGTAGACAATAGATGGATGTTAAAAAATAGCGGCTGACAGTTGACTTGTTTATATATAATAAAAGACGGTTGATAGATATCGGTCGACATATGATGGTTGACAAATGACAGATGATATTGACAGTTGACCTTTGTCAAGTTACACCTAAAAAAATGGGCAAACTAGAGCTAACATTGGCATATGTTCATTAAAAACTATCTGCTAAAAAATACCAGACGGCAGAGGATATTTGGGAAATGATAGATGATAACTAATAGTTGACAGTTTAACCATACTGATGGAAGATAACTTTTAAATGATGACACAAAACAGTTGACAGGTGGCTGTCGGCTAACGGCGGTTAACAATTAAATCATAATAGACGATAGATATGTAATTACAGATAACATATGACAGATGAGAGTTGATAGAAGTTATACAAAAAATTTTAAAAGTTCATTAGTTGACAGTTAACAACATATAGGTAACTGTTGTTTGATACCTTTATGATAAATGACGATTGACATATATTTGTCCACATATGACAATTGATAAATGACAGATAACAGGTGTGACAGATGATATTGACAGTTAACCTTTGCAGGTGACACCTAAAAAAGGACAAACTACAACTGACAATTAACATGTGATCGTTGAAAAAATATCAGTTGAAGACGGCAGAGGATATTTGAGAAATGATAGATGTCAGTTAACAGCTGACCATTAACATTACTAATATCAGGTAACTTTTGAATTGATATACATGACAGCTGACAGGTATCTGTCGATTACTGACAGTCAACAATTGAAAAATGATAGATGACAATAGATGAATATTAAAAGGTAACGGTTGACATTTGACTGATTATAATGACCGTTGACAAATTACAAATTAGTAGATGACAGATAAATTACAAATGATAAATAGGAAATTGTAACGGATAGATGTTAGTTTAAAGATATGAAATTACTGATAACATATGACAGACGAGAGTTGATAAAATATATGTAATAAAGTTTTTAAAAAAATGATAATTGACAAATATTTGTCGACATCTGACAACTTACAAATTATAGGTAGTTAGTATTGACAGTTCACCTTTGCCAAGTAATACGTAAAAATTGACAACAGCTGACCGTTTACCTTACAGATAGTGGGTAACTTTTTAATGATGATACATGGCAGTATAGGTAAATGTAGACTAATGCCGGTTGATGGTTTAAAAAAGCCAATAGATGAATGTTAAAAGATAACGATTTGATAGTTAACATTTGACTGATTAACTGTTGATTGATATAGTTATGATAAATGTCAGTTGACAGATATCTGCCGACATATGGAGATGACAGATGATATATGACACAAGATATTGATAGTTGGACACCTAAAAAAATAACAAACTAAAGGTGCTAATTGACGTATGATCGTTGAAAAATATCAGACTACAAACGATATTTGAGAAGTGATAGATGACTGTTATCAGTGGATTGTTAAATAATGACAGTTGACAGTTGAAAAAAGATAGACAATAGATAAATGTTGAAAGATAATAGTTGACATTTGATTTGTACATCCATACATTTATGATAATTGCCGGTTAACAGATATCGGTCGATATATGACAGATAACTTTGACAGTTGACCTTTGCCAAGTGACACCTAAAAAAGGATAAACTACGATTGGCAATTAATATATGAGAAAAATATCAGATGAAAAATATCAGATGGAGGAGGATATTTGAGAAATGATAGATGACAGTGAAAAGTAGACAGTTGCCAGTTGAGAAAAGATAGTCAATAGACGTATAACGGTTAACAGTTGACATTTGAATTGTTCATCGATACATTTATGATTGATGACGGTTGATAGATATTGGTCGACATATGACGGATGATTATGACAGTTGACCTTTGCCAGGTGACACCTAAAAATCGACAAATTACAGCTGCCAATTAACATATGAGATCGTTGAAAAATATCAGATGAAAGTACTAGACGACATACGATATTTGAGAAATGATAGATGACAGTTAATAGCTGCCCCTTAAGGTTATAGCAGGAAATTATTGAACGATGATAATAAGTAGCTTTCGACTAACGACGGTTGGCAGTTAAAACATAATAGACGATAGATTAATGTTAAAAGATAACAGTTGACAGTTGACATTTGACTGATTATAATGACCATTGACAAATGACAAATTAGTGGATGGCAGATAACTCACAAATAACAAACTACAAATTATAACTGATAGATCTTAATTTAAAGATACGTTTTTACAGATAACATATGACAAATCATAGTTGATAGAGGATTGTCGAAAACTAAGACTTGAAAGATGTCAAGCAAGGGTTGACTTTGATAGCTCACCTTTTGACAGATATTAAATTGTCAGTTAATTATGGTTCTAAAGACAATGTCTGTCCCCATATTGCAAGACTTTCTATGCGAAGGATAATGACAATATCTTTCCATGGCCTGATCTTTCAACCATTGAGTATATGTGGGGCATTAAAGGATAGAAGACTAACGAAGTTACAGCATCCTCTGCAGGCTCAAAAGATTATCTACCACTTACTAGAATCGTTGCCACTAAGAGTAGAAGAGTGTGTAACCAATAGGGGCGGACCAATCCATTATTAATAAAAAACATGTTTACTTTTACGTTTACTTTTAACTAATAAAAGACAAAAGAAATTCAGCTGATAACTGAGATTTGATTTTAACAATATGGCAAATTACAAAGGATATTTAAGAATCGGTAAATTATAGTAAACAGCTGACCATTGTATTATTCGTAACAATTCACTTTTAGAAGATCACACTTGACAGTTTCCACATAACTGTTGACATATGTCAATTGACAAAGTATAGATAATTAACAGATAAAGTTGGTAATAGTTAAAAGCTAATTTATTTTATTGACAGATGACAGATCATAAATGACAAATAAAAGATAATAGTTGACAGTTAACAGATAACAGTTAATATGTGACACGTGACAGTAATTATATATGATAGATGATAAATAGAAGATAACAGCTTTAAAATATATGATGATGTAATATATATTACATTCGATTTTCTTAGTAGTAGAAATATTGTTGACAGATAACAGAAACAGTTAAGAACATAACATTTGTTAACATTTGACAGGTGACAGTTATACTCTGTAAATGGCTTCCGTTAATAAATGTATTATTAACTAATTACAGATGGATAAAAATTTATAGGCAACAGATGACATAATGCAGTTATCTTATGATAGTTTACATATGTCTAATAATAAATAACATATGATAGATAGGCAATAAACTAGTGACTATTAGCAGTTGAGAGCTGATAGTTAAAGCCTGACAACTGAAAACTGATAATTTAGAAGTATTACATAATAAAAGATGGTTGTGACAATTGACAGATAGTTTTTAGAATCAGTAATTTTTATGATATATATTGATATAGCAGATGACAATTGACAAATGAAAGTTAGGTAACGGCAGATGATACATAAAAATTGACAGTTGATTAATGACACCTAACACCTGACAGCATTTTACAAATGAAAATGTCAGCTAGTAGCCTGCAGTTGAGATTTATCAGTTTGTAATTTGCAACAATATTATTATTATTATTTCAGATGATAGTTAAGCTGATAAATGACAAATTACAAATAAAAGTTGTTTCTTTTTAAAGGTTTTAGCCTGCAAACCGCAAATTTAAGTTGTTGACTTCATTGGATTAACTGATGTCCTTTCAGTATATTTCGGTAAACATCACTGGGTGATTATTACACGTCTTTTTTATAATAAAATTATGATTATGTACTTTCAATAACTTATCATTTATTCTAATTTATTTAATGAATAAGGATATTTAGTTACTTACTAAATTAACTATACTATTTACTTTTTCGGTCTAATTGAAATGCACTTAAATGACGTTAACAATTTATTAGACTGTATTTACGCCAGTTTGATGTCGAAACTCAGACGCTTAGGCCAGCCCAATTCTGATTCCTCCCTTGATTATTAATTACACCACCTAATTGATATGCGCAGGGAACGGATAATAATCGAGTAATCTAGCAATATAGGCAATGTACGTGAATTGTAATATTGACTAGTCGTGTTATTGTACACAGTTCGATCCAGCCATTTAAAATATATGTACTTCATTAATTAATGCTGGTAGTAATATTTATATGTGATTATCATTTTCCTAATTTTCTTATTTATTGCATGTAATAATGCATTTTGCAATTCATCAAGCTACACGATTAGCTTTATCATTACTTATTATAGTAAATCAATGATTAGAAATAATGAATATGAATATTTAATTCAAAGTTCTTGATCATGTATATAAAAGGTTATCAAATTTGCTGGCTTTGTTATGAATGCTTTATACGATCATGAAGTTTCATAGATTATAATTTGACTTAAGTTTAAACATAAACATTACTTAATCTATTAACTACTATCTTGTCTAGTACTAGGTTTATTGTTAAATAATTGGTTTGTTTCATTTAACTTATCAATTCTTTATCTATTATTTCATGAGAGATAAGTGAGAAAATAATTAAAACAAATCTTTAACAAGAAACATTTTGAAAATATTAATGTGTAAAACTGAATAGTAAGACTTCATTTCTCTGTTTAAAACAAAAATATATCAAATCTAGTCCGTATTGGATGTCAATAATGTGTTCGAAAATAATTATTTTTCATGATTTTAGTGTTTTAGTTCATTTTAGTTATTTCAAACTACAATGTACTTTACAAATTTAAATTATTGATACTAAAAAAATCATATAACTTGCGTTAACGGTTTATGCCACTCCATTTCTCTGTTTAAAACAAAAATATATCAAATCTAGTCCGTGGGTGCCATTGATAGGAAGTCAATAATTCAATGTGTTCGAAAATAATTATTTTTTATGATTTTAGTGTTTTAGTTCATTTTAGTTATTTCAGTAAAGAAATATTTTTAATATGCATATCTAGCGTTGGATTAACACAAACTTTACATATTCAACCGCAAACTTCTGCTTGAATTAATCTTTAAAGTTTAAATAAAATTAACTGCAGGCATGTTATGAGAAATAATCTTGCAGACTTAAACACACTCGCAGGTAGAGAGCAGCACCTTAATTAGTAATTCGTTTAGTTCGATGTCTGGAAACTTAAAACTTAAACATCAGCAGCATTCCGCGTTACAGCTACGCCCTCGCCCTCGAGATTTAAAACTGTGCGCACGTTTAAGTTGTATTCTCGGCGAATTAATTTGATGGATTAAGTCTGATTACTTGCGATCCCGATGGTCTCCGCCCGTCTTATCAATTTTCTATAGATAATCGACAAAGGACGGCACAATCCTTATGCCGGAGTTCGCTCTAAAACGGGAAAGCTATTTACTTTTTTTTTACCCAACGTTGGAAACCAACATCAATTTGTTGCAGCCTAGACGTACAGATAGAGAACATCCATCCGGGAACGTTCCATCAAAGTAAAAACGGGTATTTGTAAAGTGCCTGCAAGTGGATGTATTAAATAAGAAATCTTATTATCGGCAGTAGGGTGGGGTTTGATTTATTCGTTGCGGATGGTTTTTTTTTCTGTCTGGGATACGAGGAAATCTAATTCTATGGTGTGTTGTTTTGTGATTGTTCGATATAAGAATAATTAAGTTTTAATTTGCAATTTATTATCTGTTTAAAGATTTATATTTATGAGATCATTACGTCTACAAACCCTACCCTATTTGGAGGATACATTTTATCTTTTCGGCTGTCGTATATATCACATATCACAGGCATTATTTTCCTTTTGATTTACCGCTGGTGAATTAATGAGAAGCCGCCCTCTGCTTGTATATAAAGCTCGGCGTTACTCACAAGATGTTCCTTTCCCGACCTAAAAGTCCGTTGCGTCTAAGTGTTGCGTTACAAATCTTCTGCCGCAAATTAATTGCCGCCACAATACAGGCATTGCCACGGAGCAGCCAATCTGTTACGTTTCTGTTATATGTGGGGTAACGTCCTGACCTTAATTCTCGTCTATCCAGCCAGTGAAATTTCAAGTGCACTCTAACAAGGAATGTTTCGGGATAAATGTACAACGAGGCTAGTAATTATTATTTTATTAACTAAAGTACCTACGTTTAATCTAACGAGTTATTTATGGAGGGGTTTTAATGCAATTCAATCTTTGGATGATATGAAATATAAAAGAAACATTCTGAGCAATAATAAATTAACAAATATGTAAACCTGTAAGGTGATCTAGTAGATAGTTCTCGTTGGGTGTCTGATTTTCCACTATGAGGAAGATAAAATTTGAAAGTACAAAATCGATTTATCTTCTTTAATAAAAATTAACTGATTTTTCATTGAGTTAATACTGATAAAAGCATTCTCAAGAAAAAGCCAGTATTTTCTTGAGAATGTTTTTATCAGTATTGATTTCATGTCATTATTTATTCACTTCTCATTGGATTTACGAACTGCTTAAAACATCTTCTGGATGAACAGTTGTTTACCTATGAAAATAAGAAGCTTATCATCAGTATATTCAGCAAACATTGTCACAGCCTTGTTAGGAATTTTATTGGTGGAAGCGTTATACAGTATTGTACACAAAGTAGAGCCTTGTGGAACGCCTGCGTAGATCTTAAACCTACTGGATAGCGTGTTATTAATTTAGCAACATTTCGAAAAAAATCGTGAATGATTGTTACAATTATATAGTCTTTGTTTTACATGTTCTATATAAATAAAAAAGCAGTTTTCACGATTTCACTTATATTTTGTGAGCAAATAAAGACGTTTATTATTATTACTATTATTATTATTATATACTACATCATATGGTTTCATCAGACGGATGAATACTGCATCAGACATTTAATAAAAAAATTCATTTCACTGTTATTACAATAGCTTAAACAGAAGCGTCGGCATTTTGTCAAGCCCAGAGGAAAGGGTGACGCAATTAAAAAAAAAATAAAGGAAACATCTTCCGGGACCGGCAATAACAAAGGGGTATTATCGCTAGTGGTAATGATAATCCCTTTGTAATCTAAATGCGGGGCCCGAATGAAATAAAGAAACCATCCCGGTTTATGCAGGAGCAGACGGGGCCGGGGGGTGGTAGGCCAACTTCTCGGAATAAAAGCCCTCAGAATGCCTAGAAGTTTCACTTGTACATTTAAGGTAAAGATTACGATCGGCCATTAAGCCGTTATGGTGGTCTTCCGGATAGAAATTAGATTGAGATTGAATGCGAGGGTTTTTTCCTCTCTTTTGATATCATTGTTTATTTTATTGCAGGTGTAAGTAAAGACTACAGTTTATAAAATAATACATTGTGAAGTAGGTTAAGAAATAATAACACGTTTTATACTTTTTATTGTCGCTGGTTTCATCCAATTCGGACATTATCCAACGAATCCGTAAGTAACGGCTTCAACAATCAATTATATAATGGAGAGTAATTATATGTAACTTACGATATATAGTCTTGATTTTTTTATTAAAAATCCACCTAATCAGTGTAATTCTTCCCACCATAGTGTTTTCCATCAACTAAATTTAGTCGCCACCCTTACAACGTTTAATTTAGTGTATAAAATTAAATTGTTTTACTGGAAAATTAATTATTCTAAAGGTCGACAAACAATTTTCGAACGAATTTACCTCTTGACCGCCTATGTTTTAATATTTTCCAAGAGCAATTCCCGAAAACACCAGGGATGCGCCGTTCCCGTACATCCAACAGCACAATCACTCCATTTAGATGTTAATAGAAACGGAAAGGGTTAAGTATTTCCGGTATTTTGGGAAACTCAATTTCGTATAGTTTTGAGGTGGTGTAAAATATTCAGTACATTCCTTTTTGTGTGGGGGGCGGGGGCGGGGTGGTTTGAACGCGTTACAGAAATTACGGTAATTTATTGAAACACACCGCCGCCGCCGAATTCCGCATAGGTAAATGATCGGGAAACAAAAGAGGCCCGCGCTGTAAAATTAATCTGGTCGTGGCAGGTGCGAAAGAGTGAATTGGGCGCGGATTAATTAGAGACGGGGGGGACGAATTTATTCTCCCGAAGCCGACAAGGGGGAGGATCGCGACGTCAATAATAGGGGGGGTCGGTGGATTTGCACAGGGGCGCGTGCTGGGGGTGAGGGAGTGTTTGGAATCGATCAGTGCGGAAATTCCGCCCTCATAAACGGCTCGTAATTTGCGAATATTTGCCTAATCAGAAAAGGTCGGATTATTGATTTTGGTGCGTTATTAGGTTAATATTTGATGTGAACTTATGTATGGATCTTAATAATTTAATGGTGTTAAATGTAATTCTATATTATTACGGTAATAATTATTAAAATTATCAAAGGTTAAAAATGTATTATTTTCCGTAAATTTGGTATAAGAATAATTGTTTTCAATACTTTAATTTCAATAGGTATTAACTGGTGATAATAAAGGTTAGAGTGGTTTCATTTGGGTACTGCTGGATACATGATTTGTAGCTGCAAATTGATTGGTTTCTGTATTTCTTCTTCAGAATCTTGTTGCTATATTCTCTTCATTTTAGAACTTTTTTTTGTTCATTTCTGCAACTATTTCTGTTTCATCAACCTTTAGTTTTAGTTGTTGCTCCTTTAATATCAGATTTTAATTCTACCTCTGCTTTCATTTTATCATTCGCTTTTACCTCTTCCGCTTTAGCATCCTGAAGTTCTTTGGCTTTGGTTTTAGCATCTACACTATTTTTTTCTTATACTTTTAATTCCGCAAAAGGTTCGTTTCATCCATCTTTGAATCTGTGCATTCCATTTCTGTCTCGTCCTAATTTTCAGTATTTTAATCAGTTTAACTTTCCTTATCTCTAAATTCTTTACTCTTAGTATATACAGAGGATTTTTCTTAAATTTTTTACAATTTTTCAAACCCTCGAATGTAAATTAATTTCAATAATATCATATATTCAGCGCTGCCATTTTGTTTCTAGCCACTGTAGTTCAATTGTTTTAAAATAATTTGAAAAATACTTTCATTCTTAACGGATTTTCTAATTTTGAAACATAATTTCTTGAGTGAAGATTTTTTTACAATTTTCCAAACCCTCGAATGCATTTAATTTTCTTAATATCAAGTTTTCAGCGCTGCTCTTTTGTTTATAGCCATTGTAGCTCAATTGTTTTAAGATAATTTGAAAAATAAATTCAATATTAACGGATTGCCTAATTTTGTAATTAATTTCTTGGTTCGAAGAATTTTTTACAAATTTTCAAACCCTCAAATGCATTTAATTTTCTTAATATCAAGTTTTTAGCGCTGCCATTTTATTTATAGCAACTGTAGTTCAATTTTTATAAGATAATTTGAAAAATACATTATTTCTTAATGAATTTCCTAATTTTGAAACTAATTTCTTGAGCGAAGAATTTTTTACAATTTGCAAACCCTCGAATGCATTTAATTTTCTTAATATCAAGTTTTCAGCGCTTCCATTTTGTTTCTGGGCAATGTAGTTCAATTGTTTTAAGATTGTTTAAAAAATACATTTATTCTTAACGGATTTCCAAATTTTGAAGCATAAAATCTTGAGCGAAGAATTTTTTACAAATTTTCAAACCCTCAAATATCATTTAATTTTCTTAATATTCAGTATTGAGAGCGCTACCATTTTGTTTCTAGGCATTGTTGCTCAATTGTTTTAGGATTGGATTGCCTAATTTTGAAACTAATTTCTTGGGTCAAAGAATTTTTTACAATTTTTAAAACCCTATAAGCACGTTTCATTATTTTAATATCAATCAAAAATACATCAACTCTGTTTCTTCTTTTTCGGGATTTGGTTGAATCTTTTATTCTTTAGTGCTTGGCTTTAATTTGATAGTTTTTTTCCGTTTTTAGAAATTTAGAAGAGTCAGTTTCTCTATTATCTTCTTTCTCTTTAACTTCACCTTAAGTATCATCATCTTGAACCGTAATTTTCTTCATCTAACTTTACCTCAATTTTAACTTCCAATTTTTCATCAGTTTTCTTAGTCGTCATCTTTATTTCTTCTGTGGGTTTTAGTTTATCATCAAACTGTAGGTTTATTCTCTCCGTTTTTTTGCGTTTCGTTTGACTCTTTGGTTTTAACGACTTATTTGACGTCATTGTAGTTCAATTGTTTTAAGATAGTTTGAAAAATACGTTAATTCTTAATGGATTTCATAATTTTGAAACTAATTTCTTGAGCGAAGAATTTTTTACAATTTATCAAACCCTCGAATGTCATTTCATTTTCTTAATATCAAGTATTAAGCACTGCCATTTTGTTTCTTGGCAATGTAGTTCAATTATTTTAGGATAAATTGAAAAATAAATTTATTCTTAACGGATTTCCTAATTTTGAAACATAATTTCTTGAGCGAAGTTTTTTTTTACAATTTTTCAAACCCTCGAATGTCATTTCATTTTCCTTATATCAAGTATTAACCACTGTAATTTTGTTTCTTGCCACTGTAGATCGATTGTTTTTGGATAATTTGCAAAATACATCAATTCTTAACGGATTGAAACTAATTTCTTGTATCAAAGAATTTTTTACTATTTTTCAAACCTTGTAATGTCATTTCATTTTCTTAATATCAATCAAAAATCCATCAACTCGCTTTCTTCTACTTAGAGATTTGGTCGAACCTTTTCTTCTTTAGTGTGAGGCTTTAATTTGGGAGTTTTTTTTTTCGTTTTTAGATCTTTAGAAGAGTCAGTTTCTGTATTATCTTCTTTCTCTTTAACTTCACCTTAATTCTCATCCTCTTGAACCGTAATTTTCTTCATCTGCCTTTACCTTAATTTTAGCTTCCAATTTTTATGAGTTTTTTAGCTGTGATCTTCATTTCTTCTGTGAGTTTTAGTTTATCTTCAAACTGTAGGTTTATTCTCTTAGTTTTTTTTTTGCGTTTCGTTTGACTCTTTGGTTTTAACCTCTTCTTCGACCTCATTGTAGTTCACTTGTTTTAAGAGAGTTTGAAAAATACATTAATTCTTAATGAATTTTATAATTTTGAAACATAATTTCTTGAGCGAAGAATTTTTTACAATTTTCCAAAACCTTGAATAATATAAAATATTCAGCGCTGCCATTTTGTTTATAGCCACTGTATTTCAATTGTTTTATGTTAATTTGAAAAATACATTTATTCTTAACGGACTTCCTAATTTTTCAACTAATACCTTGAGCAAAGAATTATCTACAACTTTTTAAATCCTCGAATTTCCTTTCAAATAATTTTCTTAATATCCAGTATTGAGAGCGCTGTCATTTTGTTTCTGGGCATTGTAGTTCAATTGTTTTAGAATATATAAAAAAATACATTAATTCTTAACGGATTACCTAATTTTTAAACTAATTTCTTGAGTTTTAAATCCTTTTTCTTAATATCAATCAAAAATACATCAACTCTCTTTTTACTTCTTAGGGATTTGGTTAAACCTTTTCTTCTTTAGTGTCTGGCTCCAATTTGGCAGTTTTTCCTATTTCAGATCTTCAGCAGAGCTAGTTTCTTGTTTTTCTTCTTTTTCTTTAACATCACCTTTAATCTCGTCCTCTTGAACCTTAATTTTCCTGGTTTCTTCATAATTAGTCCTTACCTCAATTTTATCTTCCAATTTTTCATCAGTTTTTCTAACATCTTTATTTATTTATTTATTTCTTCTGTAGGTTTTAGTTTATCTTTACCTGTAGGTTTCTTCTTTTCGTTTACTTTAGTGATTTAGTTGAACTCTTTTTTGACCTTTAGGACCAGAGAGGAGAATCTGTTACCAAATATATTTTTGAATCTCCGCTTGATATTATCTATCCGAACTCGGTGTTTTGAAGAAGGAATTCATTATGTTTTTCGATATCCTTTAGCTGCATTGGTGTATTTGTTTCTAATAAAATGTCAACTTGCTCTAAGCAGTTGAATGTTACTTAAGTCAGATCAATTTCTTCAAACTTGTCCTTATCATACACTGATAATGATTGGGTATGCTGGTTTTTGACAAGTTATGCTTGGTAAACGTATACTTGTGTTACTGACTTAAATTCATTGACTGTCTGTTGATGTAGGACTGCTTCTATCATTTGGAAATCAGGTTTTTGTTGTTTTGTTGTTTGTACTTCAGAGATTGTGTTATGGTCTTTTTGACGTGGTGAGCCTAATATTTGTTCTTCATGTACCGTGATGAACTAGCATTGTGAACAGTGGTACTATTTCATTAACTAGTGTTAATCTTTAATTTTCAGAATCCCTGTTGCATGTGAATTAATGAAATAGCCTGGTTTTGTTTTGCCTAGAGTAATATTATTGAGGGTTCGGGAGTTGGAAGCCACGACAACAGAGGGCGATGAAATAATAGCGGCGCGCGATTAAGGTGCATGCCAACAGAGGGCGTCAAAATCATTAAGCCGACGGTACGGTCACAAGCAGTAGTTAAAAAGGCCTGCATGCATCTCAACCAGTAGTGACTTGGAATTACCTAAGCTGTTGACAAAGACAGCAGGTGAAATCTACACAGTCTCGGCGAGCTCCCCATAGTTCGCCCGATCAGAACGCTATAACCTGCCGTCGAAGACCGAGATGGAGGACGGCCACCCATCCACGACGCCACGAAAGACAACAGAGCTACCGACGCATACACACAGAGAATTTGTATATATGTAATAGCAAATAAACCGACGAAAAACCAAAGACGCCAGTTCGAATCACAACTATTCAAGCGACTTGAAGAACTCTTGGGCTTCAAACGAATAAGGACGACGGCTTACCACCCGCAAGCAAATGGGCTAGTAGATAGATTCCATAGGCAGTTAAAAGATGCACTGATGTGCCAACAAAGGAGAATCTTGGATCGACGCACTACCCTTGGTTTTGCTTGGAATACGAACAGCCTGGAAAAAAGACATCAAGGCAACAGCAGCAGAAATGGTTTATGGAGAAACGCTGCGACTGCCCGGAGAGCTGTTAGCAGCCAAACCACACGAACACAGAATCGAGCCAGAGAATTACGCGACGCAACTGACGAAAATCCTCCGAACAATCGAGCCTACGCAGACATCGGATCATAACAAAACGAAACCTCTCGTTTTCAAAGACGTAGGGAAGTCATCGCACGTGTTTGTGAGAACAGACGCAATGCGACAATCAATGCAGCCCCTGTACGAAGGCCCATATGAAGTAATCAAATGGAATAACAGGACAGTGACGATAAGAAGAGACAATCAACCAACCACGGTGATGATCTAAAAGCACCGCCCACTGCGGAGGACCAGCGCCGACAGAAGAAAAGAAAAGAAGAAAAATCCCTTTTGTGTTTGATCGACAACCGTACACGCCTCACAATTATCATGAGCGACGTTGTGCAGTAATATGTGAAGATATTTATTGCAATCACGGCAATAATGGTAGATATCGTGGTATCTTTCGGGTTAGATTAGATTAGATGTTATATGGGTGGCACCAGCCATGTTTGTGGTTATCTGATAGTCTGCTAAAGAGTATTAGTCGATTCTGTTCTAAGGATAGGAATCGTTTTACTTGAAATGTCAGAACTTTGGAATGCTCGGGGACTTTATATGGAGACTCCAGGCTCTGATCGAAGATTTTGCTCGTGTCATTTCCCTATCTTCTGATGTGATTCTGTTGATGAATGAATCGGTGTCGTATCCAATATATTAGATTATTTGCAGACATTTCATTGTTATGTCATGTAACTGTTTAAACTGTATGGGACACTTTTATTTACATATTGGCTGTTCTGTCAGTGTATCAATTTGCATTTACCATGGTCGGTGCAACTTCTTGTTAACGATGCACTATGGGTTTAGAATTTGGTTCCTAGTAGATTGTTCTGTTTTTTTAAAGTTTTTTAGTCAAAATACTCAATGTTTTCTATCTTGTACGTGGTGAAGTTGATAGATATACTGTTTAAAGGACCATGTATATGTTGATGGTGCACTGGTGGTAAGAATGCTCGATATAAGTGGAGTAACTGATGACCCCTCGGTACTGGGTGCTCTATGATGACATTTCACTCTGAGGTTTGTAGACTCTTCGTGAGATACACGTAATTCGAAATGAAAGTTAGTTAACACTGATGTATTATTTAAATTTTGCTTTATTTAAATACAAATTGTTTACATAATTAATTTAACTTACATTCTTGTGATCTTGATTGGACATTAACATTAATAAATATATATTTCAATTCAATAATTTTTTTGGTAAAAAGATGTTAACGGTGTTTTAAGTTCCGTTGGAATATTGATTCAAATTATGTACATCGCTTATATCCGAACGACCTTGGGATCTACTCAAATTTCCTTAATCACTCAGTTTCCTTAACCCTCGTTACCATCAATCAATCAATCAATCAATTATGTAGACGTCCGCTCTTGGATAAAATTTATATAGTTAAATTGTTTTACTCATCTCATCATTATTTGTCTTCCTTTCCGTCCATAAATACGAGCGATATTTCTGTAAACATCTATCATCGTCGATTAGTCGTTCCCTTTTAGTGTTATTTTTATATTATAATAAATATGTCTTTCACTAGACTCTAGTAATTATGTTAAATTTTACATTAATTCATGTTCCTCTTAGCAGTTACAAAAATAATTTATTTTATTTATTTATACTTTAATAATCTTATAAACATAAAGTTTATTATAAATTTGAAAAAAAAGAAACAAGCATATAATAAAATGTATTAAAGTCTTTTATGTTGTAGAAAATTAACTAATAATGATTAATTAAGACTCACGGGCAGAATTCACTCCTTTTTGATTTTATTTCTAAAATAAATCGTTCTCAATGACAGCATGTTAATATAATGATTATTAATTTTACATACATCTTATAATTTATAAGTATTTATCAGGAAACTCTCTAATATTGCATATTTAAACAATAAGAAATTAAAAATTATTTGTTATAATAAATTATCATTATTTAGACCTAGCATTTATTATATTTTTAGAAGTTTGTTTACAAAATATACAAACTTCTAAAAATATAATAAATGCTAGCTCTAAATAATGATAATTTATTACAACAAAGAATTTTAATTTCTTATTGTTTAAATTCGAGCAAAACACAAGTTTTACGTACTTAATAAACTGAACATTATTTAATTACGACGTTCGCCGAACAAGCGTATTGTTACCTAATTTCTTGCTAATTTAAAACAAGCTCTCGAAAATTACGAACGACACCATTGTATATATCTAAGTTTCTCTCGCCTGACTGACGATCGGCAAGCTGCTGGGTTTGTGTGTGTGTGTGTGTGTGTGTGTGTTTGACAGAGCCAGGGGGTGGACGGAGTTTTATTCAGAAAGCAAATCCAAGTACAAATTACAGTTGAGGCGGTGGCAAATATGACGCCGCTGGGGGGAATTATGCCGAGACGGCGACGGGGAAGAAATAAGGCGAGCGATGTGTCAGTTCTGGAAAAGTTAAATTGCGGATTAAAGTTTTATTTCGAGTACAAGAACTAATTAATTGGCGTGCGCTGGCCGTTTCCATTAGTGATTTACCGGCTTTAATAACGTACAAATCAATTATTAAAAAAATAAAACACGTAAAATTATATTTTCATGGTGGATGCGCCGGGATATAAATGTATAACTTATAATTAAAAGAAATGTTAGTAATATGCTGATTATTGTATAGATATTATTATTATTAGATTGTAATTAATATAAAGTAGATTACCTATTTATTATTTTTTAATTATTGCCTATTCAATAAATGTAATTCATTTGATGATTTATTTACAAGGAAATCTGAAGCAGTTTTTTGTCAATTCTGGTGGATGCGCCGGGAGAAATCATGTTATTACATAAGTAAGAAATCTCAGTGCATATTATTAGCTACCAAAATATACAATAATTATTTCTATCAAAAATGCTTTCATTTCAAGGTGTCATTAAAAACTACATACAAATTGAAATTGTGTCAGATATCGATATTAATTCTAATTAATCTATGCATATGTTTTAGTATATCAATTTCTTTATGAAAAATCATTTATTTATCAGTTTTGTGATTCATATTGTAGATATTTTAAATAGAAACTAAAGGTAATAAAAATGTGTTATATCATCAGTGCAAAAAAATTATTTATTACATAATTTTATATTTTTATAAAAGCTCTCTGTAGACGTGAAAGAATTTGTAATTAAACGCGCAGACAATATTAAGTGTCAAAGAATTTTAATTGGTAATTAGACGCAAGTCGTTATCCAATTTTTATTTAATTTTTTACTTGATACGTCGGTAGTATCATTTAAAAAATATATTAATTATAGTGCAAAGATTGTTTACATAATTGAATTAATCAGAAGACATTGTACTTATTGGATTACAGCACTGGAAATAATTTCCAATATTTTATTGTTAGTAAATTAATTGCGTTTTTTTAAATTGTATATGTACTTAAGAAATTACATTTAAATAAATATTAAAAACCTGATTCTTAACTGTCTTTTTAAATACTATTATGTATTAAACTCTGTTGACCATGCAGCCATGTTGTTATTTCTGTTGGAGTGTTTGAATACCCGAAGGGTAACTGTTATTAAAAGTTTAATAAATTATAGTATATATAAAAGAGTAAGGAAAAGGGTGACTTAAACCTTTAATAATAATTACTCTTCACGTATTCAAACATTCCAACACAAATGAAGCAGCATGTTATAATAAAAAAAATCATAAATTTAAAAATACGAAAACATTTCGTGAATCTACAACAATGAGTCTTACTAAGACTACAAAACAAATTAATTTGAAACAACTACTTCTCTAGCTAATACTTCGACAGACATTGAATAATACAAATTAATTTGCGTGTTACAAATAGTACAACTATTAAAGCAACACTAATTTGAATGAAATTATTTCTGTTGAATAAACTAATAAATGATAAAATGTACTTTAGATTGTTTAAATGTAACTATAACATGAAAAATTATGAAAAATTAATTTTAAACTGATTTCATTAAATTAAATTAGCAAAAGCAATTAAAAAATCTAGCATTCAAGTTTATAATCATCTGCAGACACGTGTTTAGAACTTTCGCTTTCTTCAGTACAGCTTTATTATAAAGTTGATTTTAAATACAAATAAAAACACTTACTAAAATAAATATAATGAAATATGATAATAAATATAATGAAATATAAATAACTTACTCAGATATGTACGGCAACTGACACAAGAATGAAATATAATCGACTGAAGGTCTGAATTTATACCTGAGGTGGATTAGTGAATTCTTCAGAAATCATTACGTTCGGGATTAAGGAAAAATACCCACTTGGAGCATAATTGAATAATAAAATGTATTACATTTTATTATAAAAAAATCAATCAAACTATTATATAATAAATTTAAAAATACGAAAACATTTCGTGAATATACAACAGTGAGTCTTATTAAGACTACAAACTATTATAATTTTATATGTATACAAGGAAATTAATTTTTCTAGAAATATCTCGCAAACAGATCAATTATTGAAACTTTTGCATTATAATATATCTTGAATATAATGAAATTAAACTCTCTAACTTCTTATTTTTTAACTATATTTGTAAAGTTATAAGCTATTATTTTGATTAAAAGATAGTCTTTGTCAACCCTCAAAATACGAAGTATTTCCCTATTTATTTTATACATTTGAAGTCGATCTACTCGTTTAATGAGAAAATTTTAAGATTAGTTGTGGCTCTTTAAATTTCTATTTATTTCAGTAAATCTATTGTATTTATAAATGATGTGATAAGGTTGAATGTTCGTTATCCAACAAAACCAAGTATATTCTTAAAAATTTTTGGCGAAATTTAAATATAATTTGATATTAGTATTGCTAATATATAAGTTTATGAGAAGAAATATTTAACTGACTACAATAAAAGCTAAACCTAGGGCAGTTTGCTCATTTGTTAGAAAAGCAAATTTAAAGGATATTTTTGAAATAAGAACATAAACAAAAGCCCAAAAGACCTGATAGAATTTTTAATTTCTAGTCAGTCGAGTAAGAGAAACAATTATGGCTCTGAAATAATTTGGCAAATTAGACTATTTCAGTCACCTAATCTGTTAGAAATATGACGCAGAATTATAATCGAGGATTTGATCGATTTTTGAGGACTTATTTTTCAAAAAGTATAGAAAAAATTCCAGATAGAACCTGACAAAAATTTATATCTCTTTTTAAAGAATATTTGAAACCCAGATCAAAAAAATCATGAAAACTGACAATAAAGACAAGGCCATAATAGGCGTATGTATTTAAATTTATGGGATCACCTTATAGGCGTGGAATCAATGAAAACAAGTAAAAAAATTTAACGAAAATATTCGTTTTAAGGTCCTCTTCTAAGACGATTCCACTAATTTCTGGAAAAAAAGTTTTTGTGCCTCTCCTTCAACGATATGTTGGATTTTGCCCTTTAAAACATCTTCTAAACATCCCAACTCCTAATAGGAGCGTCTGTAGTCGTCTTTTAGAGTGGCTAGTGGCAATCCTCTTCGCCACGAAGTGTCACCTGGTCATCATCTTATCGACGATGCTCTCCGGAGACAACTGCTGTCGGAAGTAACGCCACAAGGTCACCCGTTCATGCTCAAAGCTGGCTGGCAGGTCGCCGTCCGAGGTGAAACGACGTTAGTATGTTTGATAGGCGCCGTGTTCTGTCAATAGCTGCATGTGGTAATGGTCCAACTCGCCTTGCTACATCAATGACCATGCAATGTTTAGTATGAGCTGGTAGATCCAGCGCTCCTTGTTTCCCAGAAGTGCTGCTTCCCAGAAGTGGTATAATAATGCGCCTGGTCCTGATGCCTAAGTCGATGGATCTTCGTTCACTCCTCTGCCATTAAGTGGAGACAGCCTCATATGACGTCGTACGGAAAGTTCAGGCAAACCCCAATGGACTCTGTCGATAGACCGAAGTCACCTGTCGCTCGTGGGATGGAACTACCTAAGCTGCTGAATAAATCGAAGCTAGTACAACAGCAACGCTGTCACTACGATGGAAAGGAGTTGCGACTGGTGTTCGTCAAAACTGAGCCTCGTATAGATAGAACGGATGGCTGTAAGGGATGATATCGTATCCTCCAACTCTCAGGGTGATAGTCTCCGTGGCTTTTCTGCTGATAATAAGGACTTCCTCTGTCTTGTAGTCGGCTAGCTCCTCCGATAACTTCTTCTAGGCACTTCACGACCACCACTGTAACATTGAAGCTAAGTCGAAAGTCATGGCCCCCATTTTAAGAGACAGCTGGAGTTCTACAGCAGAAGGCCTTCATGGAACGACTATATGATGTTGCGGATCCTAGTTCAAGTGTCGGTGTAGTACATCCGTCACTAAAATAGCTCACGATTATGCATCTAATATAACGTCCATCCTCCTCAGCGCGGCTAAGATAAGGTCCCAGTTGGTCGAGTTGAACGTATTTCGTAATTTCAAGCACAGTACCAATTCGCTCCACGTTTTAATCGTATGTCAGCGATAGCCTGAAGCGCGGTGTTCACGACGGCGTCAGTTGCATCTGCGGTAGACATTCCGTTTCGAAACCCGTATTGGTTCTGTGACAGTCCTCGAGCTCCTTTAGTAGACTCCTTTAATTCGGTACAGATGATCCTCTCCAGCACTTTGCCCAACGTGTCCAGCAGACAAATTGGATGGTATGTTGGTCGTTCAGTGGTTTGTTCCCCTCCTAGTACAATTTCCTCCTTTCACCTATAGAACAGTGCATAGCGGTTCCTCCTGGTAAACGTCGTCATAGCTGTATTGCAGGCATCTCCAACCAGCAACCTGAACTTGCTCCGCACCAGCTGAACATTCTTAGTAGGGTAAAAATGGGGAGGTCACGCTTATCGCCAATGTATTTCTTTATGGACTTCCAGTCTAATTAGTTTCCGTTCTAGCTAGTCAGGTCGGCTATCGAGTAAAAGGTAATTTGAATGGGCAATATAGTGCGTGGGGAATTAGTTCAAGGTTAATATTCGGTGTCTTATCAGTAGCATCTGTTCTATGTGCAAATTCGTATGAGAGCTCATGAGTGCAATGCAGTTACCAACTCAATTCTTATCATACGCACACATATGCACAAATTCTCATAAGAGTCCATGAGTGTGAGTGAGATCCAACTCAATTCTTATCATACACACACCCACGTACACACACTACACGCATTGGCCACGCATCCGGTGTAGCGAGTGGGTAAATTATCGACTGGAGCATCACCTGACTGTCTACTTGGTATCATACAAAATGTTTTCTCGGGAAGAAGGTGCCTCTATGAATGTATAGAGTGTAGATTTATCTTGATCTATCGAAAGATAGCTGTAAGATTGTCCTGTATGCATGAGAGGTCTCACTTGACCGTGTCAGCCCATGGCGGTTTTTGGTATCGTTTGACGTGTATTTTTTATTGGGGGTAGGTGATTATGCGGCGGTACATGCTAGGAGATTATGATGATCATGTCTGCGTGAAAATGTAAATAAATTAAAAATATAATTAGGATCAGTTAAAAATCATATTGCGGTTTTGTTTGATAAACTGCGAGCACTAAAGCGAAATTACTCAATTTAGTTTTATTATAAATTATATGTCCAATTAGTTTGTTCGTTTTTGTGTTTATTAGTGTAAAGTAAAATTAATTTTTAAACATAGATGTTGATATGGAATATGAGGAAGATAGTGAAATGTATTTTGATGCTGAAGTCGCTGCAGCTGAAGATAGAGAGGTTATAATGGATTGTGAGGAAGACTGTGAAGTATCTTCGGATCCTGCAGATGATAATCAGGATGACGATGATGATGAATCCATCAGGACTCGAAACGTAAAGCCTTCAAACGACCTGGCGAGCCACCTTTTTGGAGCTCGAAACTAGCTATGTCTGCCTTCTTCGGCAATATTAAAGAGTAAATTCTGGTGGTCACTGTTGGTGTTAAGGTGCCACAATGTGTGTCGAAAAGAAAGTTTCTCGTTGGACAAAGATACGTCTACGATGGAGGAATTTATGTTTTGTGTGAACGTCAGCATTTTCCCTTTTGTTGAGGAGAACCACTTCTAAGGGCGCTGCGAAGTCTAAGAAAGCCTCGTCTCCAATTTGTTTCTCTGCTGCTCCATTCTATCGCCCATGCGAGGAAGTCACCTGCGATGTTGTGGGGGCGTCAACTCTTCTTTGAACACATAGATACCCGCCATTTTGACCCAGGAGAACCCAGTTCTTGATGCACGATGCGTTTCCCCGACAAAGAAGCTGCCTCACATCCAGACCACTGCTCGACATGTCGCGTTCGGTCGTTAGTCCTACATGTCTTTGTACTGCTCTGACGTGAATGCTCTGGTCACGCACGGCTTGCCTCAGCAGGTCTTGCGCTGTCACTCAGAGGTTGAGGTCTATCTGAAGAATTTTCATCTCTGAGTTGCCCTTTTCGCTGTTTCTTGGTACACCGATCATCTGAAGCTCTTCGTTGGATGGTTTATCCTTTCCCTGCATAGGACGCACAGTGTCTCCCTGCTTTTGTGATCTTCACGAGTGTGGCCGGCCTCATCGCATCAGAGACAAAATTTCTCCAGAATGCGGCAGATGATGCAGCGATTGCGTACTCGGCCATTCTCTAGGTAGATTCGTGGACAGATAAACCACAGCTTGTACGTGTTGCGTGTGTTTTTTTCTCTAAAAAGCATTTGGTAAACATTCGTACTCCAACTCTTCACTTTTGTGCCAAATAAATGACATAACGTACCTTGATCATACATTAAATACTTTTTAACCGCTCTTTTGAACATAAATCTGCATCCCTTTGGCACTCATTAATTGTATGTTAGCTTCACACTTAATAATGATAATATATTGATATTGAAAGAGAAAGTTTTGCACAGAAAAACTTCCATAATTAAAGTAGCAAAGAAAAATTTTGGTTTTGGCAAAGACAACTATTGTGTATTACACGGGGATGGGGGAAGAGCACACTTGGAAATATAAGTAAACGGTTCACACTCGTTGCTAGCTCGCTTTATTCTGTTCTACGGCACACGAAAATATACAACAAAAACGTTCAACATAAAAAAGGATACTGCGCACATAGAATCGCGCCAATAACAAAATAAATATTAATTCGGATATATTACATAACCTCCCCTTTTTAATTTACATATTGGAGTTGTCGAATCGGTCAGGTTTTTTAAGGAGACTTCTTCGTCTTAAATTAATCTTACATTCTGATTTTTCGACATCTTCAATATTTGAGGATGGTGATTCCTTATCTTCTACATTTGTACACTTATCAACTAACTGAACATTATGTGGTGGTTGAGTACTGGAAGTGGCATAGGAATTTTTAATAATTTGATTTACATGTCTCTTCCAGACTAAACCCTCGTTTGTTTTTACTTCATAATGTCTATTACCCTTAGGTTTTAATATTAATGCGTCACACCATTTTCTTTCGCCGCGAAAATCGCGCACTTTCACTTTTTCTTTTACCGCGAACTTCACATTTCTTCTTCCTCTTGCATTTATTGTTTGTCGTATTTGTTTTTGTTTTACAACATTTCCTATAGTATTACTTAACAAATCTAATTTACATCTTAAGTTATGTCCTAACAATAATTTCGCCGGGGACTCATTTGTCACCGTATGTGGCGTGTTTCGATATTGAAATAAAAATTTAGATAATACATAATTAATTTCAACATCGGTTTTAGGATTACTTTTAATTAAAATACGCTTAATTAATTTAACACAAATTTCTGCAGCGCCATTACTTGATGGATGATATGGAGCACTAGTAGTGTGTTTAATTCCGTATTGTTTGCAAAAATTTTGGAAACTTTCACTGGTAAATTGTGTTCCATTATCAGAAACAATTTCTCTTGGTAAACCAAATCGTGCAAAAATTTCAATTAATTTACTTATTGTTGATACTGAATCAGTACTACTCATCTTACAACATTCTAACCATTTAGAAGTAGAATCCACTATAACTAAGTAATTTTTGTTATTTAATGGACCTAAATAATCAATATGGATCCTAGTCCATGCTTGTTCATGCCAAATCCATGGGCTTATTTGTGTTTTAGCAGGGGCCTCTTTAAAATCATTACATAATGAGCATTGCTTACATAAAGTTTCAATATCTTGATTTATATTTGGCCACCAAATATACCCACGAGCAAATAATTTTGATTTGACAATTCCCATGTGAGTTTCATGAATTTCAGATAATATTGAATTTTGAAATTTTTCTGGAATTATTATGCGATATCCCCACATTAAGATTCCTTGTTCTACACTAAGTTCATTTTTTCTAATAAAATAAGGTTTCAATTTATCACTGGGGCATTTACTTGGCCATCCTTTTAAAATATAATATATAACTTTACTAAGTACCTCGTCTTTGTTGAGTTCTGACTTTATATCGTTATGTCTGATTGGTAATTTAACATTATCATCAATTAAATTAATATAACTGCAATCTTTCTCATAAAAATTTACCCTTGATATTTGTTTTGTTTCTGTATTGATTGGTATTCTTGATAGCCAATCAGCAGAGTTATTTTGAGATTTAACATAACTAATATCAAAATCAAATGATGATAAAAAATGTGCCCACCTTTGCAACCGACTTGTAGCCATAATTGGTATACCTCGTTTAGGCCCAAAAATAGCAACTAGTGGTTTGTGATCTGTGGCTAACATAAATTTATTGCCAAATAAATATTGATAAAATTTGGATACTCCAAATACAATTGCTAATGCTTCCTTATCAAGTTGAGAATAATTAATTTCGGCCTTATTTAACACCCGAGAGACATATGCAATTGGTTTTTCCACTTTATTGTGAGTTACATGAGATAAAACTGCTCCCACCCCTACACTAGAAGCGTCTACTGTCAACTTTAGTGGAATTTTTGGATCAAAATGACATAAAATTGGTTTAGCTATTAACAATTCTTTACAAGCTTTAAATGCGTTTTCACAATCTGAATTCCATTCAAATTGAACATTCTTTTTCAGTAATGTATATAAGGGATGTAATAATGTGCCACCATTTTTTATAAATTTATAATAAAAATTAACCATTCCTAGAAAGGACTTTAGTTCTGTAATATTCCTAGGACGGGGACAATTTGTGATACAGTCTATCCTTTCATTAGTGGTATGTAACCCATTTTGATTAATTATGTGCCCTAAATATTGTATGGACGTTTGCATGAATTGGCATTTATTCAATTTTACCTTAAGTCCGCTATCCTTTAATCTTTTAAAAACTATCTCCAGCCGCCTTAAGTGATCATCATCAGTGTCTCCAGTGATTATGATGTCGTCTAAATAACATGCAACCCCCGGAATATCAGCTAACAACTGTTCCATCATCTTTTGAAAGTAGGCCGGACCATTGGTAATGCCATACGGTAGTCGAGTGTATCTAAAAAGACCCATATGAGTAGATATCGTTACAAAATCTCGTGACTCTTCCGACAATAAAACTTGCTGATATGCTTCTGATAAATCAATTTTAGAAAATGTCTTTCCTCCTGTTAATTTATTAAACAAATATTCAATTCTCGGCAATGGGAATCTTAATATTTCTAAACTGGGATTGACAGTTAGCTTGTAATCTCCACAAATTCTTACTGAACCATTAGGTTTTAATATTGGTACAATTGGAGTACCCCAATTTGAATATGTAACTGGTTCTAAAACTTTTAACTTAACCAAACGTTCTATTTCATTTTCTACCTTTTGTTTTAATGAAAATGGAATAGGACGAGCTTTAAAAAATTTAGGTTTAAAATTTTCTTTCATTTTCAACGTAATTTTATCTCTATTAAATGTTCCCAAGCCGTTTTCAAATATTTTTTTATATTTTTCACATAAAATATCTACTTTGTCGGACACATTTGAGATGCTATAATTATTTTCAACGCTTTCACTATTCATTCCTATATTAAATAATCTTAATGCTTTTCTTCCAATTAGTGGAACTCCCCCATTCTTAATAACATAAATTTCCAATTTATATATATTTTTATTAAATGTAACGTTTAAATTTAATTTCCCTATTGGTTTAAAACTAAATCCAATATAATCCTTAAAGATTAGATCATTTTTTAATAGTGGAAATTTTCTAAAATGTCTGTAATAAATACGTTCTGAAATTACCGCATGAGTAGCACCTGTATCGATTTGAAAATTCATTGGAATATTTTCAACGATCAATTTAATAAAAAAAGGATTTATATTATTAAAATCATTCATTTTAAAAATATCTTCTTGGTGCAGATTTTTATCATTAACCATCTGATGCGACAAAAATTTGTGCGTTTTATTATTTTTCTTTTTACAAACACTTGCTAAATGACCTTGCGTGCCGCAATTGTTACAATTAAATGTCTTATATCTGCATTCAAAGGAATCATGGTTTATTCTTCCGCACACTTTGCATTTAATTACACGTGAGGTAGTGCCAGATGCACCCTGTATATTAGCGTTACTAAATGTTTTTTTATACCTTGCAATTTGATGAAGTTCCGATTTGACTTGAACACGTCGTTCCTTCCCCGCTGCTTCCTTGTTTTGGGCTAATTGCGTCATAGTTTCCAACGATGGAGACGGTGTCGAAGTGGGGTCGACTTCCAGAAGACGATCCAATATGGGGCCGCTTCCTATTCCCACGACGAAAATGTCTCGCATGACTGTGTTGATTTCGGAGCCAAATCCGCATCCCGCCGATAAACTCCGAACGCGCGCCGCCCAGGCCGCCACGGACTCTTCTTCATTTCGACGTGCCTTGTAAAATTTCATCCTGGCCGCAAAAAATGATTGCACTGGACTACAATGTTTAACTAGCTTATCCAGTAAATCTTCATACGGCTTTTCTACGATATTTTCGGGAACACATAAATTCCGTAACAATATATATGTGTCCTCATGGAGAATGTTTAGGAGGATAGCACGTTTTTTAGTGTCGTTTTTGTCGAAGTTGTTCGCCACGATGAATTGATGGAGTTTTACCTTGAAAACTGTGATATCGTTCTTCTCGTGATGAAATTCATTCAACCTCCCAATTACACCACTGCTACTATCTTCCGTTTCTGCCATTGTACGTGGGTTACTGTTAGAGCCTCGTCGCCAATTGTTGTGTATTACACGGGGATGGGGGAAGAGCACACTTGGAAATATAAGTAAACGGTTCACACTCGTTGCTAGCTCGCTTTATTCTGTTCTACGGCACACGAAAATATACAACAAAAACGTTCAACATAAAAAAGGATACTGCGCACATAGAATCGCGCCAATAACAAAATAAATATTAATTCGGATATATTACAACAACTTTTAATATATCTTCTAAGAATTCTAGTGATGTCCTTCCTCCACAAAGAGAACAATTTTTGTAGAATACTGGCACGAACAGCGAGCGACACGCTCTCGAGAAGTGATAAAATTCCCAAGAACCAAACTACCGATTGACGTACTTCCTGGGTCCTGGGTTGAGGCACGTTAAGATAGAGGCATCATCATACTAAAACACATTACAAACCGTGGTTGTAATAGTTTCTGAAGGAAGAGCAGATTGATTGTATCTATCAGACGTTGTGGTTCTTGTTGCCTATAGGTTCTTCTCAATAAGTGCTATATTTATTGACTAATTCCCTACGTCAAAGTTAGCTTCATAGTTTACGTAGCAACATCTATTGCATTTCCACTAATTAATCCCAGTATATAAATCTATCTCTTCTGGAAATTAATAACCGCTGCACTTCCCTAACTCCAACTGCGCTCGCCGATGAAATCCAAAATAGCTTGAAACTCGTTCGTGGCCCTTGTTGACAAGGAACAATAATTATTAATTAATTTATTGATAGATTAACTGATACTGACCCTGTATATCAGACCTTTATAAAAAGAAATGTTCGAAATATTTTCACCAAATCTCATTCATACCATAAAATATCCGAATAAAGTTGTTTACGACAAAATGACATTATCGAATTACATTATATAATAAACCGAATTACTGTAATGGTTACGTCCGGTGTTTGAAAACATAATTGCGCGATGAATTTAAAAATAACGAAACGGACACAAAATAAAAATAAAAACAAACGGGAACTCATTAAACAGGAATTTTAATTCAATTTAACCGTTTATTTCGCGGCGAACGCGCGTATCGCATTTAATTATTCAATGGAAATAAAAGAAATTTAATTTCGGCGCGCTTTTTTTTTTCTCCATTTCTGTATTTGCCTTTACTCTACCCGGTAGCTGTTTGCTTCGTGTATTCGTGGTTCCCTTTTTTCGGATATTCCGGAAATAGAAAACTGCGGTTTATAATTAAAAACGATTTGCAAATTTGCACAAGTCGGTCCTGAATTAATTAAGAGAGGAAAGAAACGTACTGTGTGTAAGTGTAATGTTCGTAAGCTGGTTAAAAATATTACTCACTTTTTTTCTTAATATTAAATGTATTTATAAAAATGGTGACATAGCCATCACATAAAAAGTGCTAGAATAAAAAAGTATTGGGGTAGGTCCAAATAATGCTGAATAATAAATTAATTTTGAAGTAGGTAAGAATGAAAGGTATTCTTGGAGTAGGTCAGAAATTTGCTATTTTTTCTCCGGAAAATGTTTTAATATATATACAATAATCTTTATTTGGACAAAACATAATACAAAGAAACAATAAATATGGATACAATACAAAGTCCGTCTCGGCTATAGACCTGAGGTCTTTCTGCCCTTTGTAATATATTTTATTAGTTTTAAAAATTATTTACCAATATTAATGATGAAAATAATTACCTTAAACCAATATATTTGTTGCATGGATGGGAAATATCTAATTAAAATCATCAATTTGAAAAATTACATAATTAAAAATTGCAGTTATTCCATGCGTGTAATTATAGTGTTAACAAATAATTAAATTATACGATATTTAATATCAACTACGTGGAACCGCTCAAATATAGATTCATGATAATTATATCATGTTTACCAGTCGAGTTTGTACATTCGTATCATCCATGCAAATTGCCAATGTATAATCCCTGGAAACAATTTCAAAATGTATGAATTATTTCAATAAATTTATAACTCAATATTCCCTCAATAAATATATAAATCCGTGTATAATTATTGCGTTGTATAAATTCGCATGGCGAGAGATTATGCGAAATATAAACTGGGTTAATCATTAAAATACTATGTTGAAATTATAAGTTAATCACTTAGTACGTTTTTCTCAATTAACGCTGAAACACGAAGATCACAACGTTGAAAATAATAGAAATCCCTTTTGCAGGTAAATCTTCGGGGATCGTGACAAACACCAGGATAACGCACGCGACACCGGCCGCATTATACGGACATTCCCCGTCCAGATATTGGGAAGACGACTCCAAAGTCCCGCCAGCTGCCAGGAAATCCTGCAAGGATTTAGCCAGACAACTCATAGAGAACGATCCCGGACGCAACATTAACGTGAGTATTGACACATTTTGATTTATCGCCGGCGTTGAACATATCCGTGTATGTGTACGTGAAAAAGAGAATTTATCTGTTGGACGTAAGAAGAAAATGGAAATTTCATACAATATAGTGATAAAATGTCAATAGTTTCTATTTATTGACAGGTGACAATGAAAATGAAAAATTATTTATTTTATATAAACAAAAATAATTTTACGTAATTAATTTCAAATTGTTTATTTTTCTAGTGACTACTTTTTTGTTCAAACCGTGATCATTTTTAAAATACTTACGACTTATACACGAGGGCAGATCAAATATAAACCGGATTTTTTAAATTTATCGGTCTCTAAGGATTTTGTTATTGCCGCCAGTAGCCCCCAGTCTGAGCACGAGGTACATACGTCTGTTAAGCACAAGGCAGCTTAATTGCTCTATGTGAAAGGCTTTTGGAGCGATTGGGGTGGGGTGATGACTTGTTTATTTTCATTGACGTAGTGATGAGACCTGGGTATATTTATTACATTATTACACTCCAGAATCTAAACAAGCAAGCATGGACTGGCAACAACCTAGAAAAGCTCACTTCGAAAAGCCAAAATCCGTCTGTCTGCGGGAAAAGTTCCTGCAGCTATTTTTTTAGATAGAAAATAAATACTGCTTGTTAATTTCCTTCATTAACGATGTGCAATAAATGCTGAATATTATTGCAAGCTCCTTCATGAAGCCAAATTGGTTCATCGATAAAAGGCAATGTTTGACAAAAATTAGAGAAATTTTTTTAGGAGACATACTGGAACACACGCGCTATAGCTATAGACTTATCCACGTGTAATTTTCATATCTTTAATCCAGTCAAAAAAGAATTTTCTTAGTTACCAAGATGTGGATTCGTTCGTGAACAATTGGCTGAAGACACGACTGACTACATTCTTCAATAATTGCATCAAGAGACTTCAGCTTCGCTAAAAAAAATTATATCTAAAAGCGCAATCTATGTGGAAAAATATTTTCGTAATATAACAATAACACATACATACGTTTTCAAAATCTAAATTCTGGTTTATATTTGATTCACCCTCGTACATATATTGTTATTCAAATAAATAAATGACTTTGAAAAAGGGGTGCATCCCCAATACAATACTATAGCAATATGCTTTATAAACAACTTTTGATGTGGCGAATAGATGAGTCATCATTTGCAAGTAGTGCTTTTACACTTTTGACCATTCTATTTAGAGAACTGTTAGAAGTAGTAGATGTACGTCTCCATATGGTTGCTAAATGTAGTTTTTATCTCTCTCAAGGCGATCATGTTGATAGGTTTGGCAAGGCGACCAAATAATACAACAACAATCAAGAATGATTCATAGAAAACATCTAGTATCGAAAAAATCTTTTGTTACTCTCTTTATTAAGCCGAGTAATTTAAACGATCCACCAACAGATTACATCTGAATTTATGGTCATAAATGATATTCTTTAATAACTAGTCTTATATTTAACTTGCTCTAGTGGATTATTATTTATGCTGTATGTAAAGTTTGCATTTTAAAGTATTAAGACGCATTCCATTGCATTCGCACCAAATGTGAAGTGATTATAAATCGTTTGAAGCTCTAAACAGTACAAAACATTATTAGGTCATCGTTAAATAGTAATAAAGGGTTACTAAAAGATACAAAGATATCGATAACAAATAAATAAATAGAATAGTGTTAAAATAAAATAGCGCCCAGGTTAAATCCCTTAGGTACATCAGATGAAACGGTAACAGAAAGCAAAGTAAATGGACTTTAACTAGCCGAGTTCTATCGGAAAAATATAATTCAACCCATTTACTGAGTTTACCAGATAATTCATATGAGTAGACATGGGGTCACCTGGAGCAGACAGCCTTGAGGCTGCCCGTCCCAAGATGGCCGCCATGTTATCATCAAGGTCAAATACGACGACTAGGCCACACCCATCGGATGTGGTTTCCGTATCAGTAACATCCGGTAGTGTGCGCACTTTGACAGGATGTCCCATAAGAGGCAATGTGTTGTCAGAAGTGAATGAAAGATTGAGATGCAAAATGCAGTATTGAAAACTTAGAAGTTTACATGGAATAAGAATTTTTGTAATTTCCTGGCGATAAAAAAGGGGGGGGAGGGTGTATTTGAAAAATTGGCAAATAAAAAAAATTGGGAGGCAATCAGTAGGGCCTACTCTTAAATTTCGTTCGAAATAAAAACTAATATTATTTGCTAATGTAAATATTTTGCGTTACGAGATGAAAAAAATCAATTAATTACACAGAAACTGGTGTTGACGGTGGTTGTGGTGTAAGTTGATAGAATTTAATTGGAAGGTACGTGTGTAAAGACATCTCCACTATCTATTAATCCTAAACAATGCCCTCCTCTTTGATTCCTTTGATTTTCTTGTTTAATTTGCTCTATTAATGTTTTGATTGGTCTTAATAATTACTTTGTTGGATTTAAAAACTGATTGTAAAGGTTCCGTGAGTGGTTGATTACATACAGCTGTTTTGACACGAGAAAAATTTGAGAAAATTAATTAGATTTTCATCTTTTACAATAATACATATATATATATATATATATATATATATATATATATGTTTTTAAACTAAATTCCGGATTATATTTGATCCACCCTCGTACACATATTCTTATCCAAATAAATAACTGACTTTGAAAAAGGGGTTTCGGTTTGAAAATGATACGTGAATGTATTGAAACCATTGGTCACCGTTTAAATAAATAACTGTTATACAAAACAAAGTAATTATTGTGTTTAAAAGGGGTTTATTCAAAATACAATACTATAACAACATGCTTGGTGACCAACTGTTGAAGACACGAATAGATGAACATCTGCAAGTAGTGCGTTTACGTTTTTAACAATTATATTTAGAGAACTGTTAAAAATAGTATATTTACGTTTCCATATGGTTACTAAAAGTTTTTTGTCTCTATCTTGGAGATCATATTGACAGGTTTGCTAAGGCGACCAAATAATACAATAATTAAGAATGATTCTTATTATAGATGCTTATAAACGTAGAAAACATACTAGTATCGGAAAAATCATTTTGCAAATGAAACAATTTTTAACTTAGTGTAATAGACTTTAATAACCATAGTTTCTACAATTTTAACTTGTTTCTAGTTAAGGTTAAAAAGTGTTTCATTTGTGAATAATGATGTATAACGAAGTACAGTCCTCCTCCATTAACACTCTGAAAAATCTTTTGTTACTCTCTTTATAATCCCGAATAACTTAAACAATCCAGCAGAATCAATAAGCAGATTTAATCTAAATTTATGGCCAGAAATGATGTTCTTCAATAATTAGCCTTTGATATATTTAACTTTCTCTAGTGGATTATTATTTATGCTGTATGAAAAGTAAATTGTATTGTAATGTAAAATGATGATAAAACATTTGGAGCTCTAAATAGTCAGTTTCGCTGCTTTTCTTTGCAATATACATTCTTAGATCATCGACAAATAGTGAGAAAGGAGTACTAAAAGTTACACCGATATCGTTAACAAATAGTTAAAGTAAAATAGGCCCCAGATGAAACCCTTGAGGCACATCAGAAGAAACGGTAATAAGAAGCAAAGTAATTGGACACTTTTACTAATTTAATTCTATTTGAGAGATATGATTCAACGTATTTACTGAGTTTACCAGATAATCCATATGCCTTCAGTTTGTGCAGTAATCTTTTATGATTTCCATGATCAAAGGTCTGTATAGATAGAATTTACATCTAGATCGTTGTCCAGAGACTCTGCGTTGTGATTATTAACAAATTGGTTGTTGTTGATCTAGTAGGATAAAATCTGTGCTACTGATCAGAAAAGACGCATTTAAATGTTGTCACAAGAAACCCATTTATTAGTGTGTCAAATATTTTCGAGTATATAACCTATGACAGTTCTGAGTCAAATTTACATGAAAATTTAAAGGGGGTCTCAATTCACTTTTTCATCCGCAAAATTGTTTCCTTTCTAAATTCCTAGAATTGTTTTCATGCTCCAAATTTTTCACCCCCTAAGACTTAGCACACAGCACATATTAGAAGGAAAGTGATTGCCCATTGCAGCAAACACTCCACCACCTAGTTTTTTGGCAGTATTAGTAGAATTTCTATCTAATCTGCATAAGCTATTGTTTGTCAATTACATTAGTATATTCCGAGAGATTTGTTCGTAGTTTCCCTGTATTTAAATAATAAATTCTTACATTTAGGGCATGTTTATCGGAAATACATGTTTAAAAAAAACTCACTTATTAGTTTATCAAAATTTTTCGCAATAATTACTTGTATGCATTTAGGTCTATAGTTAAATACAAGATTTCGACTTTCACTCTTATGCAAAGGAATGATGAAGAAAGATTACCATTTAACAGGAAAACATCCCTTTGCTTGATTCGTTAACTTTGAATCATCTACTTATTATTAACATAATGTTTCACCAAATGATTAATGAGATATAAATACAAGATGTACTATATTAGAAATTTATATTCTTGAAATTCAAATATTCATCAAACTGCGCAAAATTGACTAAATTTGTAGTTAAATTCTTTACAATCAATCTCTGCTAATTTCTAAACTTATATATCCTGTAGCAGATGATAAATTTTGAAACACTCTTGGGTCCTAAAGGCATTGACTTCGTGGTACATTTCGGTATTAAGAATAAAAAAGACACTTTTACTTTTTTACGCCACTTTGAAGTGGTATAAAAAAGTAGTGTTTTCTTTGTTCTTAATCTTAAAAAAGTTTAACAGGAATAATAACTGATTGCAAGGGCAAACAAGGCACAGAAGAATAATTTATAAAATATTCACGCATTTTTTCTTGGTGCTATTGTATTATATTTTACATTTACATTTATTACTAGTAGAGAGAAACATTTTCACCACACACTTAGTTAGCGTACTCATGACCTAGGTTAACGCGTAGTTTATTAGGGTAGGTCGGGAGTACGATAGGTCATTGCATTAACGATTGAGGTAGGTCAAGAGTACGCTAGAATAAATTTTAAAATTATTATATTATTAGAATTTTAAAAAAATTGAAAAAATTAATAACAATAGTAGAAAATTATTTTCGTATTTTTAAATTTATTATTAGAAAATTGTTAAAACATTTTCAGTGTTTTCAATTGTTTCTTTTATGTTTTAACAAGTTTTATCTATTACTCTCTTTTCTAACTCAATTATTTCTTCTTTCTTTCTTGAGAAATTTCAATTGTTACAAACAAAGGAATTAATTTTTATAAGACTTCTTAATTAATATTGTTGTTTTATTTGAAAACAGATTTTCTTGCAGTTTTTTAAACAAATTTCAAATATTTTTTTATGAATTTCTATTACTTTTTTCTTATTTTGGAAATTATTTTTTTACAGACTAACGTTTAAATCAATTATTTGAAATATTGTTAACACGAGAGAGTTTCAATTGACAATTAGTTAAAAACTATGGCAGAGAACAGTTGAAATTGTAAAAACTAAAAAAAAATTGCCCTTAAAAACCATTTAAATAAAAACTCGGTTATAGATAAAACTAGTTAAATATTGAAAAGCTTATGGAATGAAATCAATTATTGAAATTATTATAAAACTGACTTATAGAAATCATTAAAAAATTACTGATTGAAAAAAACAATTATTTCTCTAGACAAACGAAAACAATTAAAACTTATTTAAAAAGAAACATATTTTAAAAGCACAAACATAATTGAATTTTCTAAAGCAAATACAATTCTTTGTATATATTTATTTTTGAGTTCCTTGAAGATATGAATACAACTTGATTAAAACACTAACACTTTCTTCACAATCAAATAATTATGTTTTAAATGTTTGTTTTATGAGGCTGATACTTGGCGAAACTCCATTATGCAATTATTAAATAAAAACACGACTGTTTAGAGTTTTGCTTTATTTGTAGATACACTGCTACAATTGTTTCACCACACTGTGGCTTCATCAGACATATGAGTAATTGTTTTATTTTAATACAGTAGCGACTTAAATACTTGTTTGGATAGGTGGGGGTGTTACAATTATAAATTAAGTAATGGCGAGTTATTTACATCTTTTTGCTCGTTTTTGAAATTTATTGATTTCCAGCTGTTCCAATAAATTTAGTTTCTTCTCTTTTTGGCACGCGTGTAGAATTTTTAAGTTCGCATTGAATTCGTGATGTTCTTCCAGGAGGTGGTTGGCGTATGTTGATGTTGGTTTTCCTTGGATGTTACTTTTCCTATGTTCCCGAATTCGATCCTCGAAACTTCGGCCTGTTTGCCCTACATACTCTTTAAGACAATCGCCACACTCAAGTAGATAGACGCCAGACTTTTTGTTTTTTGCCACTTTATCTTTAGAGTTATTAATATATTTGTTTATTTAATTGTTAGTCTTAAAAGCTGTTTTAATATTAAGTAATTTTACTTCTTTGCTAACTGCTATGAAAGGAGAACCAATGTATGTTAATGAGCAGTAATTTTATAATTACTCATCTGTCTGATGAAGCCACAGTGTGATGAAATAATTGTAGCAGTGTAAACTGTAAACAGTCGTGTTTTTATTTAATAATTGCAATTGTGTTTTAATCAAGTTGAATATTCACAAATTATTTGAATTATTCGAATTGAATTTCGCCACAAAAACAGTTGAAATTATAAGAAATATATTAATAAAATAATAACAAAAGCACCAAATACATGTCGCTCAAAAAAATTTTAAATTGTGGAAATTTGTAAAAAAAACAATAGACAGACCAACAGTTGAAAAATATGACCAACAAACGAAATTTAAAATTATTAGAAAAACAAAATTTTAACAATGTTTTGCTTTTCTTGATATGAAGTAAAAAAATATTAATATATGTATATTTTCTTTGGCCACAGTTCAGAATTTAATAATTTATTTGCTTTTTCTGCGGACAGCGATATTTTGAATGTTCTTCTGGGTGCATTTTGTACATTTGATGTTTTTAAAACTTTTGTTTCTTAAATAATTGTTTAATTTCTCTTTATTATGTTAAGGTTCGAGTTTACACACATGGACATGTGAGTAAGGGATGAAACTTTCAATCTCATACACATTTTCACTGCCGTGAATTTTCTTGTTTTGTTTTCTTCTATTCCTTTTAATTTCTTATCCTTCTACTGAGTTTTCTTTTATTACTGAAAGTCAATTTTTTCTTGCTTTTCTGCCGCTGTTTCTGTGTGTTTCTTGGGTTTCGAATGTATTTTTTTAATTTCCGTATCCTTTGTGGATATTTGAGTTTTTTCAACTTCACTATATTTGTTTGACTCACTTCTTCAATTTTCCTCACATTAAAATTTTTGATACATGTCTTTCAGTCACTTTCTTCACTTTTTAATTTACTGAGTTCACTATTTAATTGTTTAGTGTGACATGATTTTTTTAAACAATTTGTAAAAGGATTTCAATATTAAGATCTTTTTTACTTTATTTTTGTTTGAAATGTTTTAGCTCTAAATTACGTAAATTTATTGGAAGCTTATTAAATAATTTTATTGCATAGTAATTGCTATCAGCTTGATTCCGTGATAATCAAATATTTTTTTGATACAAATTATCTCATGTAATAATTGTGTATGTTGTTTTTAACAAATAAGAGATATACTAAAATATATATAGATGGTAGAGTTAATATGTTTAATTTCACAAAATATTGCTTACAATTGTCCCGGTATCCAATTCCTGCAATAATTCTGATTGTTTCTGCAAGGAAAATAGTCGGTGATGACTATTTAAATGCCCCCAGACTAAGATACTATAAGATAGATGGGATGCACTAACGAGAAATGCGTTGTAGGAATCATAGTTAGTGATAGTTTATTTTTAAGGTTTCGAAGAAGAAACATTGATTTTTTTTACAATTGTAGCAATCTCATTCCCTTGTTTTGTCCATAATAATCTCTCATCTAATTAAACAATGCTTTTATGTAATGAATGTGATATCGTCTGCAAACTGAATCACATTGGGATCATCGATGTAATTTGTAGTCATTAATATAAATAAAAAAAAGAAGTGGGCCAAAAATTGAGACCGATGGAACACTGCTATTAATAGACAATAGCTCTGATAAAGTCTCATTGTAAAAAACCACCTGCTTTCTATTCGTCAAGTAATTATGCAAAAGCTTTTGACTGGTTTTCTAATCAAAATGGTGTGAGAAACACACTCAAAAGCCTTGCTATGATTTATGAAACATGCTATTGTAGTATGCCCTGTTTTAATAGAATCAATAATTTGATCTACTAGATCCATAATTGCATCGTCTGTCGATAATTATTGACGAAAACCATATTGATTTAATTTATTAGTTATTCTCAACAAAGTACTTTTCTTGAATTATGACAAAACTAGAGAGCAATTAAATTGGCCTATAATTATTCATACTATCTTTGTCCCCCTTTTTACTTTCCCTATATAGTATATATAGGGGGAGTATTGTTTTCGTGATTTTTTTTTGAAATTTTTTTTTTGCGGAAATATCCGTTTTGGGCTCCCCTGACCCCAAAACACTAATTTCTGGAAAAAAAAAATTTGTGTCTGTATGTGTGTCTGTGTGTCTGTCTGTCGGTGGGCGCTGTATCTCAAAAACGAATAATCTGTTTGAGATGAAACTTTAAACTTAAGGTTTTATCGTTAAAAACTGGAACTGAAAAGCTTTTGGTAAACATTCATAAACCGGAAGTGGGTGTTTACTCTAGGCGTTTTTTGGTTTTTTTGTCATATTTTTGTAAATGTAAAAAATATTAAAAAACGGTTCAAACAAAAGTTAAAGGGAATAAAAAACTGAACAAGTTTTATCCGAATATGTTTTTTTTAAATACTTAACTATCGAGAAAAAAAATAAAAATTGAAAATTTTGACATTTTTTGCCAATTGCTAATAAACCGTGAGAGCTACATGAAATTTTTATAATAAATATTTATAGAGAATTTGAAACTGAACAAATCATTATGAATAACTTTTTTTCGTAAACCTCATAGTTTTCGAGAAAAATATAGGGAAAGAACTATGATGGCCACATCACCATTTTTATGAATTGGAATCACTTTGGCTAATTTTAATTCATCGGGAAATATACTGGTGATTAAAACATTATTAATGAGATCTGCAAACGGTTTCACTATAACATCAGACACTTCCTTAATTAAACTCATATTTAACCATAAACATAAATATTACAACTTTTATTTGTGTTAAATAATTTTATGATATTTAAAACACATATATACGGGACATTTTTAAAACTAAAACTGAGTTATCACACTTTATCATAGAATTTGCTAACATAATGGGATCAGTATCACAATTACTTGTTACATTTCAAATTTTGTTTGCAATTGAAGTAAAAAATAAAATAGAATCATTTGCTGGTATTTTGCATGTGAAGTGTGCTTATTGCATAGTCTCTTTTCATTTATCAAGTTCCACAATGCCTTTGTAGGATTTGGTGATGAACCGATAGTAAGTTATTTTCATCAATACCACCTACCACATAATATAATTAAGGTTATTAGATTATATTTAACAGATCGTCCACAGCGTGTTGTTGTTAGGGGTCATACATCAAATAGTTATATCGCGAAAAGTGGTGTACCGCAAGGGTCAAATCTTGGCCCTTTGTTATTTGTACTATTCGTCAATGACGTGGTTGATGTAGTTGGTTGCAACATATTACTATATGCAGATGATATAAAAATCTACAAAACAATTCAGTGCGAAGATGATTGCAATGTTCTGCAAGCTGACCTAATCAAATTAAGTCAATGGTGTACACTATTGTTGGTTTGAGTTTACGTGAAGTGTTTTGTAAATGAAAATAACACACATTTTATTCCTTACTTCACTTGTTTCTTTAATAACTGTGTGTTATTTTTATTTTCAATGGTGTACAAATAATGAACTTTCTCTTAATTTAGATAAATGTTCTATGATATTCTACACAAGAAACATCTCACCCATGACGTTTGATTATGCAGTCAATGATAGGTTTCTTAGTCGAACAAGTGGTATTACTGATTTGGGCGTTTTCTTTGACTAAAAATTAACATTTAATTTTCATGTTATGAAGACAGCCACTAAATGTAATAAACAACTTGGATTTATTATAAGAATGACGAGAGATTTTAAATACCGAAAAAATTAATAGTGCTGTTTAAATCATTTAAAGAATTTAAGTCGAAAGCCTTGGAATGTATAATTACTCTCAGATATGATTTCATCAGCTTTTATTTACATTTCGTTTTTATTTCTATTGATTTTGTACAGTTAAATTTTTACTTTTCTCTCACTCAAATATGTTATATTTTGTTTTTATATTTTCTATGAATATTCCTGTTGTAAGACTTATGTAATGTATGTTATGTATGGTCTGTTGGGAATAAATGTATATAATTAATATTGTTATTATTATTATCAATCGTAGCAGATTTTATAGCATTTCTATAGTGTAATGACAATTGATTAGTTTTAGTTTCAGTATTAGATTTTATGATATTTTGATGTGCTTCCTTATTGTTTAAACTGTAGTGTTTAAAAGCACACATTTATGAGATTAAGAACAAGATCCCAAGTTGAGTTTTTACACTTTAAACATCTCATCTAGTTTTTTGGCTTTTAGTAACTCTATTTTATTTTACTCATACGCTTAGTGAACTTCTGAAAATACATAGAATTTATTGGAAAAATGAAGATGTATTAAATGGGAAAAGGACGTTTATTTATAAACGTATAGAACGTATATTTATCTCAAACCAACCAAGTCCGCAGAATTCAATTAACTGAAGCAGAATTACTGTATTTTACATAAAGTGATTATTAATTAGATTTGAATGAGTACTTGTATACATTATCTCTCCACAATAATCAATAAGCATATTTGAAACGATTATTAATAAGAGGCTATTCATTTGGTGGACCTTCTAATGGATTATTTGAGTATATAAAACGATATTATTTCCAATTGCGAAAAGTACAGCCCATCAGATTATTACCAAGCCAAATGGGCCACCCTTCAATTTCCTTATATCTAATTCTAGTTGTAACTGCATACGTTCACTACAGACTCATAATATATGGTATATTAAGCTAGAGAGAAAATTGTGTATAATCTTAACAATATTAGACTCTTAAAATGTTCACGTAAGTCGGTTGAACATACGGGTGTATACGTGTCGGACAAGATTAGATTAGATTAGACGCAAACTGTACTAAATTCCAGAAAGTGCATCGCAAACACTTAAAGCTTACTGCTCCGAGCTAATCCCCTTGTTTTCCGCTCTCCAAGTCGAAACCGATTAACTAATCGTAATTTCCAATAGAACGACTCAGACGCACTTGTAATGCCGGTAAAGTATAAAGAGATAGTCACTGAAGCCAAATAGTAGTTGTACGCCTGGGTATGTGTGTGTGCGGATTTGCGGTCTGGATATTAAATATTTGTTCGGACGGAGAGACCGAAATCTGCTTATTCCAGTCGCCGGAGATGGAGATGAGATGAGGGCCGCAATTTTAGTCCCCTTTTAGCACACAGAGATACGGTTTCGTGGGGGGCCGAAACTTTCTTTGAGAAGATTTAAAGCGTCTACGATGGATTTTACCACTTATTTGTTGGAGAGGGTGGAATGGGCGTGGCGGGGAGGAGGGCAGGAAGCGATCCCTTGACGTTCACCCCTTTCTAACATGAATTGTTGGTGCGGAGTTGGATTTTTAAAATAAATATTTAATGCGGGGGAGGATTCCTTCATGCGGGATAATAAATCGATGGTGAATGGTCATCGCCACTATCGGGCACGTATTGATTAGACCGTCAACTTTTGTGCCGAACGAACCGGTCCAGGAAATAACACGGCTGTAGCCTAATTTCCGCCATTGACCCTATCCTGCTTGCTTACATTTAAAATTGCGTAATTCAGAGATGATTAGATTTTTTGTTTAAAATTTTCGACGTAAAGTAAAAGCCAAATACAATAATCGATGAGTGGTCATAAGAAAATATATATGAAATGAGGGAAAAGTAAAAAATGCAATTATCTTAATTCTTATAACACTTTTCTACGATACTTACAAAGTTAAAATTTTATTGGAATTAATTAATTTTTCAAGAAATCTTCAAATATTTACTTTATAAGAATGTGATTAATTATACAATTACAATTATTAAAATATAAAGTGATAAATTAAATAACTGAATAGTTGAGGCTGTTAGTTGTTGAAAGTTCATATTCTAATTGATAACATAAACTTTTAAAATATCTTCCTTGAATGTTAATTAAAAGAATTAAGTGTCTACAATATTTAAAAACATAGTTTATCACCAAATATAGTAGTTACTAATTCTTAAGAAATTTCTCTTGTCGAAAAAAGGCATTTGTATCAATTTCTACATCTTTGTCAATAATAAAATGATCGCGACCTCATCAATTTTTAATACAACTTAGAAATTTTAAATTATTTCTTGTCAATCAATATTCCATTTTAAACATCTTTATATCTCTACATAATGAAAACGTCATTTATTTCAGTTTGTGTTTATTTCGCAAATAGAAAACACGAAATCGATATTTATTATTAACATCGTACTCGGAGAACAAAGTCGGAAATTTGTATTTCCTACATCCGATGCATTAATACAATAACCGGAAACTAAACGTATTGCACTGAATGCTTTTATTTCGAGTCGTATTCTCTCATATACAATTTTCCCGGAAGCCGAAACCAACAAAAAAAAAATTCGTTCCCCAAAAGGGCACACATTCACAAAGTAAATACGTAACAAGGGATCAAAACAGCCACTTCGCTTTGATGAAAGTAATGACAAAATACGAGTAGAGTTTAACGCACACTCGCAGAGAGACATATGCGGTGCGGCTGCATAAAAAAATCCTATAATCCGATTAATGATTTACAGCAACACCCATCCAATCAATAATCCCGAAATGATTAACTGTATTTTTCATTACTATGAACCGATTAGTGGACAATTTGCACGCCCGGCAACAATGCGAAATGTATTTTAATTGCCGCGACTGAAAATGCAATTTTTTGAAAATAAAAAAAAAATAACTAGAGGCGCTTTTGTTTGGGTTGACGATCATAATGGCGGGGTAATCATTACACAGGAGGGCTGCTATTATTTTAATTTTTCACATTACACTGGGAAACAATGCCAATGAATATTTCACCCAGGAATTTCTAGTCGTAATATTATTATTTTGCGCATTTAACAATAAAATTCTTTATGTGCAACGCCATTAAATAAATTAATCGCATATAAAATTAATGCAATTCGATTCGTTTGTTGTAATTGGTATTAAATTTAAAACACAGGTTAGTTGCATAATTTATTTTAAATTGGGATTTAATTGTTTGGATAATTCACATTTAAAATAAAATTGGTTATTAATTAACATAAACATTATTATAATTCGTGTAAAATGCGCACTAACAACTAAATAATTAACTGATTAAAATAGTCTTACAGGGAAGTTAAATATTAATTTAATATCTAGTTGCAGATTTCTAATTGTTAATATAAGAATGATTAATATTTATTTGTCTGAAACATAATGTATACGTTTCAACGCAAAATTAATCAAATGCGTTTATTAGGTGAACACTGTGTTTTAATGTATCAACGCACACCGGTAATTTAGTAAGGTGAATGTAAATTTGATTATTACACACCCTTTGTCCCCGGAACCTCAAGGTCGGCGTAATATTCCATTCAAAACAGGCGGAACTTCCTTAATAAGTGGAGCGGTAGTATAATTAAGGTAAAGTTTGCTCTTGCCTACATGCCTTAATTAATTACTAATATATTTTTTTTTTACAAAATTAAATCGATATATTTCAGAAACATTCATAGTACCCTCGTAAAAGTTTTGGAGAAAGTAGGTCGTAAAATTTTTTGAATATTTTAGATATACAATAAAAACTTGGTATAATTTTTAATTTTAATTTCACTTAGGAATTTAAATTATTTATATTTATAAGTTATAAACGTTTATAAGATGAAACAAAAACGTTTACTTTGTTAACATCACACTTTGTCTGTGTGATATTAACAAAGTAAACGTTTTTGTTTAAATTTCCAAAATGTATCACGAAGTTAACTCCTCAACCATTAGTTTATAAGATTATTCTACTCAAAAATAAATATAAACCATCGTAACCATCACCAACGTTATAAACGTAGATTTTAAATAATTATTTCTAAGCACAATGATATTTCATCATTATTAAACTACAAACACTAATCTGAATATTTTATTTTCTCAGTGATAAAGTAGTAAGCATTATTCAAGTAATTGTCACGTAATTTATACCTCTGTTTTCGTTCTGGATGTACACCTTACATCCAAGGCTAAAGGGACCTGAATGTAATGCGTTTATTTTATGCCCTCCTGGAATGAAGACGTATTTCACTTGTAATGGCAAGCAAGGGTTGCAAAGCCATCCAAAGTGATGAACGCGCTGCAGCCGAAGAGATAGTTTCGCCAAATAAATAAATTGTAACTTAGTGCGAACGCTGTAAACAGTAATATATTTCAAGGTAGATCTCGTTATTTATTACAAAACAAAAAAAATATCATTTAAATATATATATAGAGGTATATGTTGCGATTACGAATTTATGTCAAGTGTGGCAACGGTGGCACGTCGCACATTATTACGTCGGCCGTGAATACATTATGAATGAGCTAAATTCACAATGGGGTTGCACTGTGCTGAAAATGTACATTATCTATGACAGTGGTAATAATAATAGTAATACTGCGTTGTGTGCACTTCTGCAAATTCGCGAATGCCTCCTCGTAATGCTGACACCTTTACGATTATGTCCCGAGGGCTGGCATTTCGTACATCTTATGTGTTGAACTTGAACACTTGAGTATATCCAAGGCAATTTTAATACTTTAATTAAGTATTTGTTTTAAAAATATAATTTGCAATATTTGTAATAAATAAACGAGGAATTATTTTATAATGTTTAAGACACTCATTAATAATCCAATTGAATGTCTTGTTTAAAATTAAAATACCTTATTAATGGTTTCACAGTTAGTGGTATTGTAAATCTACAAATAAAAACAATTCCTTATGATTTTTTGAACTAAATAAAATACCTTCAGTGCAGATTTTAATATAATTAGTTTTGAAGAAATGTTTGCTATAATTAATTACATTTTTTTCTGATTTAAAATCACCTTTTCTCGCTTTATAACTTCACGTAAGAATTTTGAATTGCTTTAAGCACCTTTTTGATATTAGGTGACCTGGATACAGATTATCTTTGGTATCCCACAAATCTCCCCCTAATAAACTCTATCCCAAACCCCACTACATACCCTTGCAAGAAAATCCCTTTCACTGCATTAGCACACATGTCTTCCACGCGTATATACTCCCAATTTCCTAGTTAACCCTATAACATAAATTGGAAAATAACGTCCCACCTAACCTGAGAGTATTCTCTACTGTATCCTAAAACACCTTCCATTACAACCTCATATCTTGCCCTAATCTTCTACTCTTGTATCGCTGCTGAACAATTCTCCTCGCTATGGAAGGTCATAGTGATCCCTATAAAGAACAAGAAGTACTGGAACGAATAATCCTCTGCCAACTACTTGAAACCTCTGGACATTAAATTCTCAAACCACATTTTCATAATGCAATATTTGCCTTAACCTCCTGTTCATTAAACTCTAATAATGGCCAAACGACTGCTCCTCTCTTTTTTGATACATAGAAAACTTTCGAAACCGTCTGACATAAAGGACTGATTCTAAAACTCCACCACCCAAACACTCTAATTTCAATAATCCGAATAAATTAATCCTATCTTCAGAATCATTTCATCTCAGTCTACTTTTTCTCCGCGAATTATTCAAACATCATAATAGCTTCCAATCGAATTAGCTTTTCGCCATAGTCGCTCTCTTCATAAGGAATTATTTAAACTAAACTTCTTCTCGGAAATCTCTGTTAATAAGCCTCTGCTTTTGTTCTCTTTGACATCCAAAAAGCCTTCGACACCTTCTGTCATGAAGACTGATTACGAAACTCCAACACATCACATCGACACTTTAATTCTAATAATCCGAATATTTAAATTCTTTCTCCAGAATCGTTCCCACTCAGTCTACTTTTTCTCCGCGAAATTTTCTCCATTCACACTTCTTTCTGCAGTCCCCTAATATCGGTACTATCATCCATCATTTACTTTCCTTTACGATACTGTCCTATGAACTTTACACAGAAAATCGCACTTCTCTGTCTCAAAACTAAAAAAGGACTCAATGCTCTCAGACCTGGCATCTAGGATTCCAATACAGCATCTTTCACCACACTTCTCTCGAGAAAATCACCCTGCCTCTTTGTTCTTCAAAGTCAAAAATTACACTCTTCTGCCTTAAAATCAAATGTCCTACCTTGGCATCACCTTCTACCACCATCTCAATCCTTCGCTCATCATCTAATCTATCCACGAGTACCAGGTCTATAAATATGAAACCGGAATTTGTACATAAATGTCTGTTGATATGTCTGACAAAGATTTTTATCTCACAACATTACAAGTTTCTTATAACAGCATAGTTTGTAATAGCTTTGAACATGTCTAATTTTGTGCCTGGAAACTACGATTTGCGGACAGCATTGATTTTCTGTTACCATTTAAAAAAAACTGCTGCAGAATCGCATCGAATGCTTGTCGAAGCTTACGGTGAGCATGCTCTTGGTAAATCACAGTGCTTTGAGTAGTTTAAAAAAAATAAAAAGGGGCGATTTTGACGTGAGAAACGAAGAACGTGGAATACTAGTGAAAAAGTGTGAAGACAGCAAATTGCAAGCATTGTTGGATGAGGATGACGCTCAAACGCAACAACAACTCTCAGATCAATTAAATGTGACACAAGAAGCCGTCCCCATACGTTTGGAAGCCATGGGCAAGATCCAAAAAATGGAAAAATAGGTTCCATATGAAATGAATGGGAAACAGCAGGAAAACTGAAAAACCACATGCGAAATGCTGCTCGCCAGATACAAAAGAAAGCCATTTCTCCATCGAATTGTGACTGGCGATGAAAAGTGGATATATTTTGAGAATACTAAGCGTAAAAAATCATGGGTAACTCCAGGTAAACCATCGACATTGACTGCAAGACCAAATCGCTATGGACGGAAGACAACGCTCTGTGTTTGGTGAGATCGAAAGAGTGTGATCTATTATGAGGTGCTAAAACCTGGCGAAACCTTTAATACTGAACGCTACCGGAAAAAATGATCGTTTTGAGTCAAGCTTTGCGTGAAAAACGACCAGAATATTAAAAAAGGCAACACAAAGTGATTTTGCTTCATAATAATGCATCATCACATATAGCAAAACTAATCAAGGAAACGATTGAGGCATTTAGTTGGGATTATTATTTATTTGCATCGATGGGACAGGCACTTGCCGAGCAGCGCTTTACTTCTTACGAAAATGTACGAAAATGGCTCGATGACTGGTTTACCACAAAAGAGCAACAGTTTTTTTGGCTTGGCATCCACAAATTATCAGACAGGTAGGAAAAATGTATAGCTAGCGATAGGTAATGCTTTGAATAACATATTTTTTATCATTTTCATACAATAAACGTGTATTTTCTATACAAAAATTTCGGTTTCATATTTATAGACGTGGTAAGTCTTCTCAAAGACTCCAAACTAGCCGACCATATCCAACATTTAACTCCGCATATACAAAACATTCATCAGACCTATTCTAGAATTTCCACATGTATCTTCCACTTTCTAGGCCCCCCACTTTCACTTCTCTTCTTCCTTAAACAACGCCTACTGAGAGAATACAACCGGCTCTGTCCGGATAAACCCTTTGAAATGGTTTACCAACATGCAGTTAAATCTTTAATAGACTCGATTCCATACACCACTAAAAACCTGCAGAGGCCTGAAAAGGCCATTCTGGAGAGGAATTTATTTTTACTGCTAATCTCCCTTCCGAAGCTCAGAAACGCGTCCTTGCCCACAACTACCTAATTAACCCCTTAACATAAACTTGAATATCAGTTGTATAAATGTTATTCAGTTTCAGGGATAGATATTCCACGAGAAATACCAGCAAACATTGCCATAACTGTAATAACTGCATTTACAAGATAATTATACAAAAAGTAATCATAAAGTACACAATATAAGCGAAATAAGTATACTACAAACAAATAACACATAACAGATGACCAGTCATTCAATATGCCTTAACTGGGACTTGAAAGTTGAATAGGAGATCCCAACAACATCGAGTAAGAACCCGCGCTGTTGACGTTTCTGGCAATCCGCGCCATGGAACCATGGATGCCATAATAAGTCATGTGGTGATTCACATGCAAGAAGTTGTTACATCGCAATTCATGGCTTGGTACATTGATAATGACTAAATTTAGTAGATGTTCCGGGTCAATTCGCCTATTCAGTAATTTGAACGTAAATACGAGGTCAATTCTCTTTTTCCGAGTATTCAGTAAAGCGAGGCCAACGTATGCACTGGATTGCTGCGATGTAAGGTATATTCCCTCAATACTAAGCTTGAATGACAAAACTTTAGCAAATTTGTTTTGTACTGCTTCCAATCTATCCACATGGGTTTTGTATACCGGTGAGCACATGAGGCAACAATATTCTAGGTTACCAACGCGTTGTATAAGATAACCAGGGCACGTATGTCGCTGAAATCACTCCGTCTAGGGTCCAATAATACACCGAGATCCCTTATGTAATTCACCTTACTAAGTGGAATACCGTAAATGCGGGCAGGTAAGTACTTCAGATAAGTCGTTAATAATGATGGTAAATAGTAATGGTCCCAAATGGGAACCCTGGGGTACACTGGACGTTGCGTAAAATGTATCTGAGATAAAGTCGTTTATCTTAACAGACTGAGCCCTATTAGTTAAATATGACTTTATCCATTTCAGTAAAGGGTCTCCTATACCATAACCACGCAATTTTTGCAATAAGATAGAGTGACTTACGCAATAAAAAGCTTTGCTGAAGTCTGTGTAAATAGAATGCACTGCAGCTCCACTTTCGATAGCCTTGACAATATAATCAGTGAATACAAGAAGATTTGTTTGTGTGGAACGACTCCTAAAAAAATATGTTGGTTTTGGGTGATAATATTGCGAAAAGAGTCAGCCAACTGATTATATAATAATTTTTCAAACACCTTGGGTATAACTGACAGTATAGAAATTGGTCTATAGTTACTTACGTTCGATTTAAAACCGGATTTGTGGATTGGTGTTACATATGATAATTTCCATTCATCAGGGAAGATACCGGAAGTTAATGATAAAGAGAACAGTTTGTATAGTGGATTGTAAAGTGGTCTACTACAATTACGAAGAAATATCAGAGGAATATTTTTAGGGCCAGAAGTAACCTTTAACCTTGACAGTTCAAATAATACTTGCTCGAGAGTTATATACAAGCTGTTTAAGTTTGTTGTTAAATTGGTGTTTCATCAGTATCTGGATTGTTACAGAGAAAAAGTACTTCGCAAATAGATTTGATATGTTGTGACCTGCTGTAGCACTATCGTCATTATAGGTCATAATCAATGGGACGCCAGATGGTTTATACTTATTATGAACAAAAGGACTTAATGTAATAAGATATTTAGAGAAATGAAGATTGATAAGAAGCCATTTTCTATATGAGGCCACAAGAACTTTGTTTTTCTTAAACAGAATCAAACCAAGGATTTAGAAGAAAACGATTCAAATTTTATTGTATTAGTACTTTTTGCCAAAATGGTTGGTTTACTTCGTTAATCACGTCACAGATTTTGAATTTTAAGTCTGCAGTCGATTCGATTGTCTCCGGATAGACTCTGTATTTAATATATCCCCACAAAAAATAATCCAATAGAGTTAAATCACAAGATCGGGCCGGTCACTTAACAGCTGTATTTCGTAACATTATGTGATCGCTAAGTTTGGTTTGCAATAAATTAATTGTTTCGGTGGCTGTATGACTTGTGGCACCGTCCTGCTGTGATTGTAACCGCATTTCCAGCATATTTTCTAAATAAAAACGCCGAATCAAATCTTCAGACCACATACCGTACCATATAGTGACAAATTGAGCAAGCAAAAGATTCTAAAGAATCGCTCTTTAATGCGGCAATTTTGCTTGTTGACGTATCCAGAAAATTAAAAAAATGAAATTGTTAGAAGAAAAGGTGGATTGTTCTTGAATTAATTCAGCGAATCTACGGTGATGTAAATGTAAGGCTTCAAAGCCAAATTTTTACGCAAAATTTGCCGTATTTGTGGATAACCCCATTTATTGAGAACGTCAAGGAATTGATAAATTCGCATCTTCTTCAATACATCATTATGTACCAAATTTATCAACCAAATTCTTAACAGCGGCCTCAGAAGGACGATTATGTAACTTTTACGGATCCACAATTTTCATAGTTATTATTTAATTCATTGTAATAATTGCCAAAGCTTCTACTACTGATATGTCAAAAAGTTAAATGTGAAAACTGTCATGTTTTCCGATTTGAGAAGGAAGGCTTCAGTCACCTTTAAAAGGTAATAAAGAGTGGATTAGTCAGCCCAAAAACCGATGATGTTTTAAACAAATTCCAAAACAAAAAGGAATCTTTGCAAAGTATCACACTAAATTCCGACACTATAGAAACAGTAGAAATCACAAAGTTTTTAATCACTTTGGTAAATTTTCAAATGTATCATACATGTATCATTTCTTCGCCTAAAGAAGACACAGTGTGTCGACACATTTGTCACGAACGGCAAAATAAATATTTGAAAGTGTTATCGTATTTCATTTACGAAAATTTACCAAAGTGATTAGAATATAAACTTTCAATAACTAACAGTTACAAAGTGTTTAGGTATTCAAATTGATAACCGGCTTTCTGGAGAATCCCACATCAATTGCCTGAGAAGACAACTAAGTACAATTACTTATAGTATTCGCAAAATTCGAAGATATCTGACAATAGCTGTAGCAAAAACAATATATTATGCAAATTGCAGTCTTTTAAGTATTTTCTTAAAAAGTGACATTAAAACTGAACAAGCTTGATTCAGTTTCTTTGACAGAAATAAATACACTAGTTAAATAGAAGATTGTCGTAATTTGAACATGCTGGTAAAACTATTCCAAGCTTGCAAATACACTTAGTGTTCGTAATATTATTAAGAGTACTTATAATCTTATAGACAAAGTTTTTATAATCGTTTTAAAGATACCTTTCATGACTGGGACTGAATGAGCTTATTACAGAGATTACTGCCACACTTGGCAAAATTATAAACCGCAGTGTCAATATCAGAAGAGGCAAGGCCGAAAATAGCTTGAATGATTTGATTGTCATACCGTTTTGATCAGCATTCAAATAAACTTCTAAATCGAGTTTCGAAATGCATTCATATACCACGGCGATTTTTTATTTCTTGTGTAAAGAAACAGATAGTAGTAACCACACATTTATTTTACAATTGTATTTCAAATTAAGCCAAAATACTAATTTTAATTATCTTATAAGTTACAACACTAAATTTTATGAATGTTTAATAAATGGAAACAAAATAATAAAAATTATTTTATAAGGTCAGTATTTGGACTCTACCCATAAATAATTAAAATACACACTCAGTTTGAATAATTAAAGACAAAGACAGTTTAAACTTTATTTATTATATTACATCATTTTATACACTTACATAAATTCTTTCTAAAACTCTCTTGCTAATATATTTTTACTTAAACTAAAACCCTGACTTTTTCTCTACAACATCAACACTGATACTAGATTGATTTTTTTTAAAACTAATTGAATAATGCTGACTTTAATAATAATAATTAATAATAATGAAAGGTACAGGGTTTAATATGAAAGTCATACGCATAATTTTATCTGATGGAAGGTGTGCCCTTCCAATGCAGCCGGTTCTCAGCTTGCTTCTAGCAGTCTGAGTGGAAAGACGTGCCTCCACGTAAAGTGTGTTTTACAAGTTTGTAAGCCTTTTCTTGAACAGGGATACGTAATAAAGTTTTGTGTGTGGTTTGAAAAGAATGCAACCAAAACATTCCAGATGCTTCAATTATGATTGCATTTCAAGGAAGGCTAGGAGGAGATCGCTGACGAACCCCGGTTTCGTCGCCAACAACGAAAAAGTGATTCGTGTGAACGAAGTTTTGCGTTCCGACCGTCGAGCAAATTGGTGATACCCTAAACATGTCCTCATTTGCGGTACATGGGATAGTGACCGAAGATCTGCAAATCCGGAAGGTCTGAACGAAGCTTGTGCCTAAAGTTTTAATAGAAGACAAGAAAACTTTCACAGTGTCAAGAATTGTTGAATTGGCCTCGTGTGAATTTTTTGTTTCCCAGACTAAAACGAGAGCTGAAAGAAAAGCTTTGGAAGTCTGAGGAAAAAATTCAAAAGCATGCTACAAAGTTCCTAAGAAACATTCCCGTCGAGAAGTTTTAGGATGCCTTCCAGGTATGACAGACACTTTTCTGCAAGTCTGGTAATGCTGGGGGAGACTAGTTTGAAGAATTTTAAGCATTCGCACCGGTAGGAGCAATAAATATATTTTACTCAGAACATGCAATATCTTTTAAAATGAACCTTGTATGTGGGTGGCCTGTAACCCACCCTCTAATTACTAGTACATATGTGTGAGTATCAAGATGAAAACTTGTAAAAACTTGTTTCATAAACCTATATAATTTCACATTATTATATTAATTCTACCTTAAATTCTTTTATTATAGTGCTAGAAATTAGAGAGCTGGGTTGTAAAAATATACACCTATCTTACATACGTATTTAAACTTAAGGTATATGAGGTAAGTATAACATTGAATTTAATTTTTAGAGTTTTACCAGTGGCATCCATTTCTTGAATATAAATCAAATAATAGTGGGGGTCGATGTTCTTTAAGCCAATTTTTAGTTATAAAAAAAGATGCTCAATTTTAATAATAAGATTTTAAATAAAATAAATTTAAACTATTTATATTACATTACATCATAACTCTTTACAAAAATATTTCCTGATAATCTCTTAATAATATATTGGAAACTATTGGAAAAGGGTTAGATAATGGCCACCCACCCACTTTACATATACATTTAAACTTAGGATAAAACCCTGACTTGATATATTTTTTTCACAAAATTATTCTGATTTATAGATGGGTGTGACTACAAGGTACGTATCTATTATTTAATGAGCATATAAATAACACACGGAAAGATTTATGGATATTAAAAACATTTTTTTAAGAAACGAATTTGGTATATTATCAGGACCAAAACAATTTTTTGATAATAAAACGCGGTTAAATTCCTTTTATTCCTTTTTATTATTAATATAATATTCACAAAACTCAAAAACATATACATATTAAACAATTGTTTGATTTAATATTATCAATACTTTTATATACATCCCCAGAGATATTTCAAAAAATAACTCAAAACCGATTTGCTCTGTATATAAAGCTTCGAGTATTTTTTTGATGAACTCTAGTACACACTGAGCCAAAAAAAATCAAAAACTTATTTACGATTTATAAACCACCCATGTACTTTACATTATTAAAAATCATACTATTTGGCATGTTGTTGCTATTTGTAAATAATTTAAAAATTCGAAAATAGATTCCAAGCGGTAATAATATTCCTTTCAAAATTTATAATATCTCCGATAGTTCTGCATTTTGTATACATTTCCTTTTTTTATTAATTAATTGTATTTTATTGCATTTAATCTTTATCTAACATGCATTCCATAAATATTATAATTATATATTTATTGTACTAATGACGGAAAAAATAATTTTGACTGTATATATTTTATACCAAATTTCCTGTTTCAATTGCATACAGTTTTTCTAGGTATAAACCTACTGATACAATCATAAATAATTTTAAAGAAAATATCAATTTGATCATTACATTAAATTGAGAAAATAATAGTTCGAACTATATATATTATAGATGCAATAATAATAATATTATTAATTGAAACATAGTCTGCCATATCATATTGTATAAACAAATAACATTTGATATTTGTAGGATATCATATTCGTGCATTATATTAATTGATATTTGATAATTGGGAGTTTAATGTAAGTAAGTTCAAAGCAGGCACTACATTAGCATCCTTGTATGAGCAAAAAGCTGGGTCTATTAATATCCCTCTTGAATTAAGAGTCTCATTAATTTGGAAAAAAATTATAAAAATCAAAAGCTTAAAGATTCAGCGATTAATTGTAAAACTTCAATATTCACATTTTAGGAAGATACTCCTAGACAACCGTTAAAAAATTCAGCATTTGGCAAATTATAGTCATCACACACTAAAAATGTGTGATCTGGATAAAAATCCGCAATCCGTGGTGTTCATAATGTTCCAAGTTTGAATTGGATAGAAGATACATTCAACCCATAATATAATTTAATAATTTATATGATATAAAATATTGTTGCTCTGTTGATAAAACAAACATTTATTTATTTCTTAACTACTATTAGAACACCATCACCACGTTTTCATTTTGCTTGGAAATTTATTCCGATCCGTCTAAAAAATGTAATAAGTAATTAAATTAATTTCATAAATTTATCATAATTTGATAAATTTACGTTTTAAGAAAAATCCACATTTTTAGTTTCTAAACCTTCTGCATTGTGAAATGTGGAAATAAATATGATTATTATTTTTACTGATTATATTCGACTCTCCGTTATTCCTTCGTTTATTGAACTCATCATAATTACATAAATGGCATACCCATTTTCATCTCTTGTGATTTGTATAGTATTTGAACCAGAATGGATAAAACCAAAGCGACAAAAATTGCCAGAATAAGGTTACCGAGATCAAAAGACCCTGAAAAAAGTACAAAAAAATATGGTATGTGAACTGGAGGAGCTATGAATGTTGAAGAAAGAAGATGATCTAATTCTATTTAAAGAAGAAGAAGGAAAGGAAGAAAGAAGAAGCATAATTTAAATTCACACATTCAGGATGATATCTGTTAGCGAATTTTCCATTGCATTTAAGCAGTTTAGATGAGTTTGTTGTTTTATTTTTATTTATTTATTTCTCTCAATGTTGAGATTTTGTATTTTTCTTTTCTAATGTATATAAGGTGAATCCAGTTAATAAAATTATTATTATTATTATTATTTAATTGATAACGCTACATTTTTTAGTAGAATCGTAGTATTACAAAATGGACATATAATCGCTCTCATTTTTTTTTCAAATGTTAATAATATATTAATAATTTTTCAGCAACAGTAATATCTAATAGAAATGATTACTTTTGTAAAAAAATAAAAAGACGAGGCACAAAATTTCACTGTATCTTATTCTAGTTACTCTTATTTGATTAATTTAAAAGTTGATGTCTTAAAAGTCTTTTAAATGAAATACTTCAAATCATCTAAAGGATGTATTTTCATTGATAATAATCTACTTTTCCTTCTAATGATAATGGATGTGGATGGCGACCAGATGATCGCAGAACTTAAATTATTCATTGGCCCTTTGTACCATCTCTTGAGCCCTACTCCTCAAGCCAACCTTAACTTCTTGTAAGGTTAAGTAGTTGACCATGTGGAGTGTTGTCTCTTCTATTGACCACCTGAGACATTTGAGTGACATGCATTTACACAAGATGTTTCTTAGAGTCTCCGTTTATTGCTTGCATTTCCGACATAGTGGATCTTTTGACAGCTCTATGTTGTGCTTGTTTAGTTTGCAGTGCCCGCTAAGGATACCATTTGGCAGCCGCAAACTGTTTCTTGGTAGTTTAATGTATTTCCTGCTCATCTTTTAGGTTGGTGAGTGTCGATCCTATACTTGTCAATTTGTAACCATTCCTGTTCGTGTTCCTCAGGAGAGTTTCCTTTCAGTATTTGGGAGATGGTAAGTGGTACTACTGGCAGATGCTTAGTGCATATCCTCTTCGGGATAGCTGGCTAGCCTGGCAGTTCAGTCGTTTCCTCCATTGTTTGAATGTCCCTTAATCCAGAATATTGTAACTCTGTTGATAGTTGCAAGTTTTTCTAGAGCTTGTCTGCACTTCAGTATTATACTGCTGGCTATTTTTGTTCTCGAGAGTGAAGCTACACCTCATTTGCTGTCAGTTAAAAACAAAATGGATTTTTTCGAGACTGCCAGTTCAAGTAATTTCCTAGTACCTTCGAGTATCCCGAAAATTTCTGTTTGGATAATCGACACATTTCTACCTAGGGAGATCCTGCGTCTCAGGTCGAGTTCTTGGCAGCAAATTCCGGATTTTTAGTTTCGTCGATATAAACAGTTATTTTTGATTTATTGTCAAGCTGATTTATTTATTTATTTCGTATTGCTGCTTAAACAAGTGTGGTTTGGTGGGACACAGTCGAGAGATTAACGGAGTTCAGCTATGATTGTTCCCGTCTCTCTAAACATTCTACCGTGTTTGCTATCGGGCTCCGTGTGCCATTTGTCTTACGGCTGTGCTTACTACCACCTCTCTTACATATATGAGAAGGGGCGACAGGTTCAGTAGAGTTGCAATAGCTGTAGGTAGTGTAACTTCTTCTTACCGATTGGTTTATTCTCGGCTACAAGTCAGAACTGGTCTGATGATTGCAGAGTCACCGGACAACCTTTGATTTGAAACCCTAGGTTGGTACTAGTGCACCTTTGAACTGCCAGAAGATGACACAGGCTTTTTTATGCTTGTGTCCTAAGTGGTTAACTCAGTTGAGCTTGGAGTATAGTATTATATCGAAGTATTTCACATTGTTTGCCAAGCACAACTGGTTGTTGAAGAGTTTGACAAGTCTGCCTATCTTGTGAATAGTACTAATTCTATATTATCCTATCCTGTATTGTTTAGTTGTCCGCAACGACATTCTAAGGGGGATATAGCACCCCGCCCTGTGGACATCATTTTGTGGCAGCTACTGTTAGGCTTTCTTTCTCTATCGATGCTGTTGCAGTTCTATTTCTCAGCATGGCCCCAATCGATACAGTGATGGTTGTGGGGACCGCATACTTATTTAGACCCTGTACTATGTTAGCGTAGTAACCTTATTAAGAGCACCTTCGATGTCTATAAAGGCTCCTAGAGCTTATTGTTTGTTAGACAGTGATCCCTCAATCCTGCATACCACCTGATGAAGAACCTATAGGCGTGTTGTCACTGATGAAGCTCGCTGTTCAAGCAATACTGCTTCCTAATCTGATTGATTGTCGCACAATCTCTCAAGCTATTTAGAAAACAAGACGTGAGACTGATTGGTCTAAATGATTTGAATTAGGTGTAATTACTTTTTCCTGGTTGGTTTGGGAATAAAAATCACTTTGGCTTCCTTACAAGATCCCGGTACATATTGCATTACAATACATCTTTCTAAAAGTGGGTCAAATAAGTCGATTGTAATCACTTCGAATTTTCTGATTATGATGGGTGTTTTTAAAATAGAGATTTATAGTTAGTGGTTAGTTGTAACTGCTTCACCAAAAATGCATTCAGATGATAAAAATTGTTCCACAGGTTACTATCATAAGAGTAGTTTCAGTGAAATATTTTAATTCATCTGAAGGTTGTGTCTTCTATAATGAGTATCCATTTTTACTTCTGTGGTCTTTCCAGAAGCAAATCTAATGAATTGATTGCAACAAATTCAAATATTTAATTTATGAAGGCACATTCAGCATTGGCACATTTGACCTTTTGGCACTCTTGCTAATTTTGAATTAGGTTAGGGAACACTTTCGCTAATACCCAACTAAAAGTATATGCGGTTGATTTTTCCTTAAGTTCTTTTAGTTCTTCAATGATATCATCTAAAAAGTAGCACATTATCACTTGATTTACAAAAAAAAACTTTGTGAATTATACATATGAAACTTTTCATAAATAATGGGTAGAGAATTGATAAATACTTGGTTTGTTTCACTATCAATTCTCTATTATTTCCTAATATTTCACAAAGAGATATTTGAGAAAATTATTCAAGAAATGTTACATAAATATTCAACAATAAATTTTATTAAGACTTATTGAAACAACATTTACCTTATTGTTGTTTTAATAAGAGTTTTGTAGTCCTAAATAAAATTCTTTCTTGTAGATTTAATTAATTTG